>SCLG01001516.1:0-14341 GCA_004367875.1 Oikopleura albicans
TCCCGTGAAGTAAAGTTTGTAAACAACGCTATAGACCGGTCCTTAAGCTTAAATTTGATCTTTGAATTTTAATATTGTTTTAAAAACGTGCTGGAAAATTAAAAGCGAAACATAACATACCAGTTTGCCGCTACATTTCGGTTTTTAAAGTCTTCCAGGAAATACGCTTTCCTGTTTTAAATTGCAACGGGTCATTTCCCGCAACATAATGCTTTGTTGTATCAAAACTGTGGTTTACTAAACACTAATCTAGGGCACGTTACGTCAAAGTGCTTGTTTGGGAAATTCTGAGCCTTTTAAATATTTTAATGAATTTTCGCAAAGTTTTTATCGATTTTAATCAGCTTCAAACATGCCAAAACCTGTCGCGTTTTGAGCGCACTGTCGCGTTGTACCCGCGTCACCTGATATAAGGTTTACAGTTGATGCGGCCACAGTACAATCCTTACTCCTTTTTGGGACGGTTTCGATTCTCGAAAATAGCGTCCGAAAAAGGAACATCGTGACAAAAAGGGTCATTTTGCAATTAGAATGGCTCATTTTTGCCAAAAAAGCATCCCAAAAAGGAGTAAGGACTGTATACCCTTTCCAAATTGCGGCCCATTTTGTTGCGCTATGTAAAAGGCCGGTACCTTTGCACTAATCCTTGCACCTTATGTCAGATTGGTTTTCCTCCAGTGCTAATCCGGTTTTAGTACAATATATTCTTAACACACCAAAGATCCTTGCTGCTGTTTTATAAATAAAAAGGTTCTTAATTATTATCGCGTCGGTTTGTTATACAGTTTGTGTTACGTACAGTTACTAATCCTTTGAACCTTGGAAGAGTTATTTGGAGATAGAAATAAATTAGCGTGGCTAATCTTACTCGAGAAAGTAGAACTTATGCCTACTAATACTTGGACTAATACTTGTACTTGTGACTATGTTCATAGATACCCGTCGAACATACGAGTCAAATACACCAGGTGCGCTGTTATGTTACAAAACCAAGTCAAAAAAGTGTAATATAACAAAAATTGTAACATAACGGCGCAGTGCCAAAAAATATAATTTGTGACGCAACGGATCCTACGGGGAAATATTGTGCAATACGTGTTTTTTGTATAAATTGTAACATAACGGAAAATAATGATTACGTAACTCGAAAATATTGCGCAATACGTGTTTTTTTTGTAAAAATTGTAACGTAACGGCGTTGTGTGTGAGCGTTAATGCTCGAAAAAATTTTGCAAAAAAATTGTAACATAACGGGAAAAATTGTAACATTACGGGTTGAAACATAACGGCGCACCTGGTGTGCTCTATATTAGTAATTAACTCGACTGGAACTAATTTTCCTTTTTTTTATGAATACAACGGGTGCGCAGTTATCGGCGGGTTGGCCCCTCGAGGCTCGTGCTGTTATCGGGCAGGTTTTTTCCCCAAACAACTTTTCACTTTTCCGCCTACGCCCTGAGCAATTAAAAATTTCCAGATACCTACGCACTGTTATCGGGTTCAAACTAGTTTGAACAGTCTAGTTGTATACCAATCATGATTAATCAGTAAAGTGACAAATAAAAATCAAAAAATGTTGTTTCTGTGGTCATTAGAGTCACTACTTTGGCATGACTTTCAATGTCAAACATGTCGTATAGGAGGCCGACCATAAGACAGGACGATTCCATGTTAGAAGATGTGTATTTTCAGACCGCTATAACAAAGTTACATGTTGTGTGTGTTTTTTACAAAAAAATTTTTTTCTCAGATCTTGACAAGTGAGAGTTTATTCATGAAGGCCGACTACTGACGGAATACAGACTTCCGGACAACGTAAAAATGAATTCAATTTAGAAAATGTTATCATAGATATAGGATTTGATAAGTTCATTGTATACCGATCGGCGTTTAGACACCCGACGCTATCTAATCTATTAATGTAGAACGTTTGGACTCATAATAAAAAAAAAGTCGTTATATAAAGTAACTTGATTTTAATAACTAAAAAAATTTGAGAATTAACACCTTCGAATTGTCTACCATTATTTAACCCCCTATCCAGTTATCCAGTTATAATTGGCTTTGAGATAATATCTTGACACTTTTTCATTTGAGAGAACACTCTTATGCACAAAATTGTTTAGGGTCTACGCCTACGCACTACGATAAAATCCCTTTAAAACCCATATTCCAAGTCCGACCCGTCAAAATGGAACCCATATTCGGGTTCCTTGCAAAAAAATAGGTCATACCGCTAATTTTGATTCAAATGGACATGTTTCTACGGAAGTTGTTATTTTCAAAATAGTCTATGCGGGCAACCTACGTACTACCTATTTGAAATAACAATTTCCATTTGAAATCAGGGTTCGGCAACAGTTACTTTTCCGCAACAGTTCTTTCGAACTGCCAAGGAAAGTTGAGGAAAGCTGAGTTTTTTCTACTTAACCAACTGGCCAGCTGAGGAAAGTTTTTTTCTACTTTTCTAACAGTTGAGTTTTTTTAACTTTGACCTCGGCAGTTCAGGACAGTTGAGTCGAATCCTGTTTGAAATAACAATTATTATCTGCAAGCTGCCTATGTCTATAGTGTTGAAAGAAATTGCGAACAATTTCCTTATTCGACAAATGATAAAATTAGATACATGTCTATGTCTCTAGTTGTCTTGCAGATAATTGTCTTATCTACGACTTCGTCGTAGATAAGACATTATTATTCGAAATAACACGTGTTTTTCAAGTGTTATTTCAAATAGTTAGGTGGTGTACACTGTACATGATTCGGAAAGAAAATCATTTCAAAACTTTTTTTGAACCCTGACATTTAGTATTCGAATTCCGCCGAATATACAATATTTGTTCATGTTTTATAATGGGTACCGGAAGGGAGATTGTCCAACGCTCACTTTCCAAGTCGAATTTAAGTCCCAAAACAAAGAGCCTGAGTCATTATACTAGCGCCTAAACATTTCAAGAATTGCCATAGCGGAAAATTATTTGTCATTTTGCGCAAATTCGTTTTCTTATAATGTTGAGGGTGTACACTTGTCTTACTTGGAAACGCACCAATCAGCATTTTTGGCTCAGTTTTTACGGTAACACTTTTAATGAGCTATTCAAAACATGCTTCTCGCTCTTACAAATTTTGCATTATAATACCGGTTGAGTTTCATGAAAAGTTTCTAGATTGCTTGTAAATTTCTTCGAATGATTTGTCAGGGTGTCTCTTATTTGTGTCACCCGCTCTCCCAATCCAGAAATTTATCAAGAATCTAGAAACGTTCGGCCGATTTTAATGAAACTCACCCTGTAGGTTTAAAAACTAAAAAAAAAGCGAGAAGCGCGTTATTATACCCCATACAGTATGGGCCATACTATACTCGTAGATAAGTATTTCATTTTTCCAAGATAGAAAAAAGGTTAGGGTAACAGATCTACTGGGTAAAATAGAGGCTTTACCTTCATGGTTAGCACCTAACCGTAAGTTGTAGTGATGCTAACTAGATGCCGCGAACAGTATTAACATAAAAATAGCTCCTAGAGTTTTGATCAGAAAAAAGTTTTAGTTTCCATGGGGCACACCCATAATATCATTCAAATATGCTCAAAAATATCATTAATTTTATATGAAAAATTTTGAGTATTAGATACATTTCACTTTTAAGTATGAAAAATTCAATTAGCCTTTTCGTGTTCTAAAATTTTCGTCGATGGTTTCTTCAAACAAATCGTGTATTTAGGATTCACAGCACGTCGAAACAGGGAGTGAATTAATCCGGTATTAGTTTTAGTACGTCAACGACCAACCTAATCCGTCCATTTTAATAAATAAAATAACGTTAAGTAAACAACGTAAATTCTATTAGATCCCACACTTTCTTTTTTGTGTAAATAGTAAAATTGTAGTTTAACCCCGATGCGCTCATGCTTCACGTGATTTTTGTTGTCAATCTATGTGACTATCACCGTAAAACTCCAAAAAAAAAAAATCGAGCGATTTAGCTCTCCTTAGCCGAACAGACTATAAATAGGCCGTTTGATTTAATTGTGAATAATAGCCAAACGGATCGAGATTTTTTAAAACGGAAAACAGTTTTGGATTTTTTCATCAAATCTACGTTTATTCAATAAATGTTCGAGTATGTTTCATATTTTAGTTTAGTCGAAATCTCGACATGAAAAGAAGCAACTTCGAAAAAAATCTATATTTTTCGACTTCGTCCGCTGTTACAGCTAAACGGAAAAAAAATTTTGAGGATAATTTTTTTTTTTGAAAATAAAAACGAAACCACATATTTTCCACATCTTTTCCACATATTTTTCACCAATTTTGTTTTTTTACTCTCTTTAGCGGAATAGACTATAGTCAGGTGCCTTTTTAAGCGTGAATTGCATTTTCGACTCTTTAGCACATTGATGGTCTTAGCGGTTAATAAAAAATATTTTCAGGTTAAGTTTGTTTTCAATAATATAGATAAGAAATCAGACGTTGCAACTAACAAATAAAATTTGGCAATCGTTAAATTAATTTTTCCGTGAGAATGATTTCCGTGAACGGCCTATTTACAGGCCGTTTGGCTAAGGGGGGTTATGCCGCAGCGTCGGCTAAGTAGAGTTAAGAAGCTTGATAATTTAACTGCCGCATTCAAAATATTGTTCATTGAACCTAGTGATTGAATTTGGACAAAATGGGATTCCCCGCAGTTTTGGAGGGAGCGCTTCAATTGGTACGCGTGATCTTTTGGTACTAAAGCTTCTTTTGGTACTGAAACTTCCTTTGGTTCTAAAGCTTCTTTTGGTACTCGCCAGTACCAAAAGAAGCTTTAGAACCAAAAGAAGCTTGGTACCAAAAGAAACATTGGTACCAAAAGAGTATTGGTACCAAAAGAAGCTTTAGTACCAAAGGAAGTTTCAGTACCAAAAGAAGCTTTTGTACCAAAAGATCGCGCGTACCAATTGAAGCGCTCCCGTTTTGGAGTCAGAAAGTTAAAGCATCAACACAAAGGATCACTTTCTATACTAAGGTCATCTAATGATGAATTCGGTCTCCAATTAACGAAATTGCCACTCGCGCCCGCTTCAAGAAAAAAACAGTTTCTTTCGCGCCAGAAGAAAAATTGTCCGATCGAAGAACTACCGTAACCAAATAACTTTTTTTGGTACGAATTCGTTCGTGCATTGACCAAACTTGAAAATGCATTTTTCAAAATTAATTGGGGACCGAATTGATAATTTGAAGAGTTTATACATAAACTAGAGACCCCTAATCAATAAAAAAAGGATTGGTATAATTATTGTGTTCGTAAACGATTCAAAATTATTGGACGCAAATATTGAATACCATTTGGTTAAATTTTTGCATCATAAAACAAATCGTTAACCTCCAAAAACCACATGAAATGATGACATTGAGGTGAGCGTTCATGTTAATGTAAAATATATCAATAATTATTATCAACATAAAAAATGAAGCATAACGAAGCGGTAACTGTTTTCGCTGAAAAATCGGGCGATGACAATGTTTGTGCCAGGGCATTACTTCATCCAAATAATAAAATAAAATGAGGCTCAATATAGTTCACAATTGTAGCTGTTGAGTTCAATTTAGTTGAGCTAATATATTTAATTTAGCTCGTTAATTTAGCCCGTTTTTTTGGTTAATGTTCACGTGACTGAACGGATGGGTTTGGCGAAAAACACGTTTTGATATTCACGGTCCTTACTTTGTATAATGCACATAAAAATCAATTGTACGGATATATCATATATCTTAACTCCCAGGGGTCCATTAGTCCGAATTTTAACTTAACGCCCTCGATGAACCGACAATGATAGTAAACCAGGCTCGATCGAAAATGGCTAAAACCCGGGACTAAACAAACGTTTTTAAGGCACCGCCTGAATTGGAATAAATTCCAAAATGTCGAAAGGTGATTTTTTCGACAATTTAAACTTTATCACCTTTACACTTTGTCCACAAAAAGAAAAAAAAAATCGATGAAAAATAACAGCTGAAATTAACAAATACATGATTTTTGTGAAAAATTGTCGACGCATTACTCTTTATTCACTTAACCCTTTATCACCTTTACACTTTATCCACTTTTTGTCGACAAATTATCCTTTAGATAAATTCCCCTTTCGAATAATAAGAAATGATTCCAATTCAGTCGATGCGATTTTTTAGTATTAAAAATCTTAATTTAAGAGTAGTGCAAAGTTGCAAGCAAGTTTAAGAGCCGGTATATACCGGTATCGAATATTGAATTTTTTTAAACTAACAGTTCAAAATTTATTTCTAGTTTGAACCTCATTTTGAACCCAAACTTAATAATAACATGGTAAGCATAGTAAGAAGTTCAGGTGATTTCTGAGTAAATATTTGGGTTCTTGTAAAATAGTCGATCAAGGTCATCGACTCTAACTATATATTGAAAACCTACTACAGGAAGTCCAAAAAAAATATTTTGACTATAAAGTAAGCTTACCGGAACTGTAGTTGAGGTCAGGGATTTAGAGTGGCGTAATTTGCCTAGTGAAATACACAATGCACACAAAGTGCTTCTTTCGATATCCGCTGCACATGTCGTTTCTGGGTATACTTTTCGTCGAAAAAAAAGTCATCATATGCACTATATCATGATAATATAGCTGTTGGTTGCCAAAATTTTACGGATAGTTTTAAAATATACCTGGTGTGCTCTAAGGTTCCACTACTTACATTTTTTTTGTGCGTTTACTTTTCAAAAAAACTGACATTTAATCACGGTACGGACCGTACGGTCAATTTGGCTATATATAAAAATCAATTTTTATTTTTCCGTATTGTATACGTATATTGTGCATTTAACACCACCGAATCAATTATCTAAACAACTGTTTTGCTCAAAAAATGTTAAGATAACTGAATTGTGTCATGATAATCGAGTAGGGTGCTTGATAAGATAACTAGAAATCGCGATACATTTTGGTTCAAAAAGTCTAAAAGATAACCCAATTATGTTGAGATAACTGGTGTTAAGATAACTGGTTAGGGGATGTATATGTGAAGTTAAGAAATTTATCGTACCGTCTTTAATATTCGTTCATAAGAACAAATCATCCAATTATGTTTCTCGCAGACATATTTCTTCCTAAAACAGTTTATTTGATTTTTCAGAGAAGAAGTTTTTAAAAACATAGTAAATGTATATTTTGAGATTTTTAACTATTCACTTAAGAAAACGCCGGAAAAATCGACAACCCCAAAATTGTTTAAGGACCGGTCAGTCATGTTGTTTACAAACTTTACGTTCGCGGAAAACGCTATAAAAACCGTTCCACAAATACGATTACATTATTTTTTTCTGTTGCTAAGAGAGCAAAGCTTGAACTTTAACATGGCTGTGTCTAAGTTGTCATAAGTAGCACCACCAATCCCCCAGTTTAACTTGAACTTGTCAAAAACTTGATTTTGAGGCGCCAATCACGTGATCAGTGTTGGTGGTATTGATTTCTTTTTTTGGGTCAAATGTTTCTATAATACAGGCGCTTATTTCTATGTGGGCTTTTTTTCCTGCGAGGTCTAGAACAAAAAATATCTCAAAAAACGCAAAAAAAAGTCCAAAAATTTGAAACATGACTGACCGGTCCTTAAGTTTCTATCACACAGCAAAACTATAACATTGCGCGCTCTTAAAAATCGCTTCTATGATTGGTTTGCTTCCTTGATGACTCATTTTTTCTATTATGATGTACGCATCATACTAAGGGGTGCGGTAAACACGTAATCCTTTTTCAATATAGATACACATACAATGTAACTAGCTATAATTATTACAGTCTCTTATGAAGTGATTTTGACGTGAAATTTTTAGGACATATTAAAATTTAAACTAATATTAATAATTTATTGTTTTGTGATAACACATGAGAAATTCATGATGACACAATGGACAAAATCAATTATCTATTTAAGTCAATATTATGAAGCGTGTTAATTGCCTGTTTGCATCTAATTAGTTACCCCTTATTAGGACCTGTATCTTCAGTAGGATGCGACTTCTTCCGGGCCACTCATTCAAGTTAAAACCATCATATAGTTAACCCGCTATCGTTCAGTTTTTTGAAAGTTCACTCTTTCATTTAAAATAATTCATTTCTTTTCTAGCAAAATAAAACAGTTGCGAATGTAGGCTGAAAGCTGTAAACCTTACCAGTGTTGACATGTGAAATTAGCTCCCAAAGTCAGGCCGTCTCTTAAGGACACGGAGGCTTTTTATCGTCTATTTCAGGTGTCAAAGGGCTTTAGTAGTACATAAATGTATATAAAAGTAAACTTAAATGATCTGAATATATAACTGTAATACATAAAATAATGAATAATTATGAGTCATAATTTATGATTTAATACACCACCTGAGGGGTTATCTTACCTTTAAAAACGCTTAGAAAGCGGTAAGATAATCCAATCTTGGTAAGATAACCAATAGTAAGATAACCCCTGAGGGCCTCAAGTGGTGTACTTAAATTAGTCCGGTAAAAATCTGTTAGTGCACCGTATTTAAAAACATAACACAAATTAATGTCCGCGTAACACCTTAATTGTCTCGTGCTGCGAATGTTGATTGGCCGCGTTACCATAGCAAGGCGAAAAAAAAAGAATTTCTTCCTTTTCTGTTAAAAATAAATAAAGTTATGCACTGTATAATATATAGTATTTGGAAGATTTTATGTAATGTAAGAAAATATTTGCTATTTGTGGCTTGCTTAACCAGCATGGACCTTTCAAAGAATTTCCTTGGGTTTTCTTTAATTATCACTATTTTGAAGTAATGAATTTAAAAAAATTCTGTAACTGCATCATGCAAAATTCCTTGTTTTTTGACCCTTTTTACTTTTTCATCTAAATCAATATTATCAGTTTGAAAATATTTAAATGTAATTATTTTAAAGTTATTTCCCGGACAACCACATCTAATTGCGGTTCACCCAATATTTCTACGGAAATTAGCATTTGTCTTATTTATAGAATAGTAGCATTCGGTCATTAATTGTTTCCCTAAAAGACTGCATACTGGACGGTTAACTGCGCACACTCTATATCTGAATTTATGAGTGAAATGCCCACTAAATGCTGGAAGAGTTGTAAAACAACCGGAATCTTTCTAAAAATTGAATAATTTACCCTGAAAAAACTGGGTATCAATGTTTATTGTTATTTGAAAAGACATTAAACAAATTTTCGTTTTAGTTAAGCCCAAGCTGAACCCGAGAGTGCCGACCGTTTATTTTTGTATGGTTTCCGTGACTTGGTTAGATTAACTCTTGTGTGTCCTGGGTCGCTTTTATAAATTCGTTTGTATGCACGTTGTGCTCGATTAGGGTTAGTCGAAGGTTAAGACAATTTTATATTGTAGGACGTCTACATACTAAGGGGGTGCGGTCTTTAAGTCTAGCCACATAAGTTCTTAAAAGATAATTTCTAGATAGGCTCATTTCGCGGAAATGATTATTCGGATATAAATAAAATAAGATTACCAAAATTTGTGCCTTAAGAACACAAATTTCTTCTGCAGGTTATTTTCAATCTTCCGCCCTAAGGGTTAACAAGTTCAAAGTATTAAATATTGGTAAAAATGTAAAAAGTGCTCCTAAAAAAATAATACCAAGTAACCAAAACCTATATGGGATCATTAGTGCGTAGGCTTTAGAANAAAATTCAACTTTTTTTTACAGGGCCTATCTGATAGTCTTTGGAGATTTATATAGTTTGATTTGACTTCAAAAATGAACACTATGGCCAATAAAATGTCTGTAAACCAAATTTTTGCCGTTTCGGAGCATTTTTTTAAAATTCAACTTTTTTTTACAGGGCCTATCTGATAGTCTTTGGAGATATACGTAGTTCGATTTGACTACAAAAATGAACTCTCTTGCCCAAAATTGGTCTGTAAATCAAATTAGAACTCAATCTGAGCACTTTTTAAAATTTAGGTACCTATATGGGGTACCCCCATATAGTGTTTCTCCAAAAAAAAAGCTACAAAAAAAAGCTCTTCAAAAATGAGTCGATACATGTTTCAGGGTTTTTTGATATTTTGAAGACTTAGAGGTCAAAATCATGATTGTATTTTTTCGGGAATTTTGACCTCGTTTGAGAAATCGTCGATTCCGCGGTTTTTTCGAAAAAAAAATTTATTTTTCTTTGTCTCATATTATTCGCCTTGAAATTTGACTCGATACGTGTATCAGCGATTTTTGATTCGGGCCAGTTTTTGACAAGATTTTTGCAAAAATAGGGCGTTTCGTGAAAATTTTCACGAATGGACCCTTGGGAGTTAACGTGTATATATATGACAATATTTGGTAAAAATTTGCGTCGAATTCGGTTTTATTCCGTTTACACTTTCGACATTTTATACTTTCGACCTCTTATACGTTTGACCAAAACTTAATGATACCAATTTAGTCGGTGCCGATCGAAGAACCAACCTGACTACTTAAATATCATATTTAAAATATGTACACTTGGAAACTCTGTGTGTGCAACAAAATAAAGAAAAAAATGAACATCAAGGAGGATTTTTTCAAAACATCACCTGGAAAAAGTGCACATCGAGAGGTGTATTTGAAAAAAATGGTCTGAAAAAGGTGCAAATCGAGAGGTATTTACAAATTTTCGTTAAAAACGCACATCGAGAGAGACATACACACTGAGAGAGCCCTGACTGTAATTATTACACAGAAAGAAGAGACTAACTTCCGCATTATGTGTTAGGGCAATTGTTTAAAGGTTAAGTTTTTTTTTTCATTTTTCAGAAAATAATAAAGCTTTTGTACGTGATGGTCAATGATTTGTAATCCAGAGCGATAAACCCTTTGCTACTATAGTATATCCGTTTAATCTTATCTTGCTGTTTCGCCAAAAAGTTTATTTCAGAGGGCCAATCAAGGTTCACGAAATACGAATAAATTGATAATTTTTTAATAAAAAAAAATGGGTGTTAATACAGATTTAATCGTTTCCGGTCTACATGTAAGTCTAACTCGTAGAAATATCATTTACTCCATTTGAAGCGGCTACGTTCGATAGATAACCAGCTATTTTTCGGTTTTACATTCTCCCAATTGAATCGATGCTGCTTTACGCCATAATTCAGGAATCAACCGTTGAAGTTAAGGTTTCACAATTACATCTATATTTATTCTAATTAGAAATACTTGTTTAGTTAACTGCTGCGCGCCCGGCTGCGCCTTTTGGCGCACTTTTTCAGTTTTTTCTGTCTCATTTCTTAACGGTTTGTTAAGCCGGGCATGCCACTGGCAGTAAATCCGGGCGCGCAGCAGTTAACTAACGTGTTTGTAAATAGAAATACTTGTACCACACTTCATTTTCCGTAAAATAATTGGAAATTGCAATATATTTGGGTTCAAAAAGTGATAAGCCAACTTGATTAAGATAACTGGTTAGGGGGTGTAAGTGAAATCTCACTCTAAGCATTGAAATGTGTAATTTGTGTTGATCTTCCGTTTGACGCAGTTATGTTACAACGGTGCCAACATGTTTATTGCAGTTTTGGCTGCAAATCGGTTAACCAAATTTTCATTACTGGTGTGAGAAAAAAGTGTCACCGAGCAAATTTCGCTTGTAGGTTTAAAGCAGTACTCGGTCTTATCTATGGTAAGACCCGCATCGAACTCGGTGACGAACTGACGACCCACACCAGTAATACAATTATCACATGTGTTTTCAGCCATATTCAGAGAATGCATAGAAGATGTTAGAAATCGTAAATGTCCAGGTTTTGATGCAAAATGAAATAAAAGTTAATAATTAAATACACATTTTTAGTATTGTTAATTAAATTTGCATTAAAAGTTTGCCGCGAGCGTTTTAGTCATAGCGATATTAAAAAAGCGCACCACATTATTTTAAGTATTTTGTCATCCGCTGTGATAAAATGCTCGTTTGCCGGATGCGAGTTAAATATTTCTTATGACGAGTATAGCAATCATCTTGCCACGTGCAGTGTTGGGATCCGACAACAGAAAACTTTCATACTACTAAATAATTACACCACCTAACCAGTTATCTTAACAACTGTTTTGCTCAAAACATGTTAATATAATTGAATTATGTTTAACTGGGTAGGGTGGGTAGTACGAGATTTGGAAATTGGGATACAATTCGCTCCAAAAAGTGTTAAGATAACCCAACTCTGTTAAGATAACTGGTAAGGGGGTGTTTCGAGAATTAACATAGAGTTAACATAGAAACTAAACATAGATTTATCAATTATTTAACATGGTTTCGTATTCCCTATTTGGCTACAATCCGGATGTCAAAATGGCTTGTTCATTTTGTTGTTCAAATCGCGTCAAGAAAAGTGAAATGAAAGAATATCACAAAAAATGCGTTGAAGATATGATGACAGAAAATAGAAGGCTTCAAAAAGAGCTCGACGACTGGAAAAATAGTCACGATGGTACCCTTCAAACATTAGAAAAAGACATTTCGGAGCTCAAATCAGAAAATAGAGCGCTTTGGAGTAATTTGGAAACGGCAAATAAATCGAAAAATACAGGATCACTAGATGGTGCCCCAGCCAGTCATATCACCGAAAATAATACTATTACTTGCGGTGATTCAAGAAAAGAGGAAAACTCAGAAAAGCTAAATTCCTTGCCGAATTCAAAACAATCTGAATTAATCCAAAGGTAATACGTTCTTTACGACCACGGACATAAAAATGAACAAAAATTTTCTAAAATTTCAAACACAGGCTATCGATAGGAACATTTGATTTTTTTAATTTATTGTGGGTTGTATTACTGGCGTGGACAAAAGTTTGTCACCGAACTGAACGGGACTGAACGTCTCGGTGACAAACTCGTTACCCATACCCGTAGTAGTATTAATTTAGTATTTAGTATTTATTCAATGTAGTATTTTAAGTCATACGAAAAAACATGCGGACATAATTTGGCGCTGTCAATGGTCGCCCACGAAATATATACTTTGTACCGTTTCAAATGATAAAACAGCACGTTTGTGGTTCAAAAAGGTAATGGACAATTCCTAGTTAACAGTTCCTACGAGTTATGTTTTACTAGTAGTAACTTACTGCAAAAACATAAGTGGATTTTCTGTTCAAAATGCAGTTTTAGGGCAATAGTTTTGACTACATCGAAATTCAGCACGAATCAGAAGTTTTACGCTTGGATTGGGAAAGGTACGTTTTAAAGGGCTCTGTCGCATAAGTTATAAATTGTATGGATAACTAGGAACGGTGACCGACTTATTACAGGATCCCAAAATGGCGATCTCAATATTTGGGACACTAGAGGGCAACGATTAGAGCAGTTGAAAGGATTGTGATCGATTTACAATAATTTTTTTATACCAAGGGGGCGCCAAATAAGTGTCACTCAAATACAAATGATCCTAGATATTTCAAAACAGAAAACCAACTCTTATCTGGCGACCCCTTGTAATTCAAACATGGCCCTATAAAGTTTTTTTAATCCTAACATGACACTAAAGACCACATGTATATTGACCGCGTGAAAAAATAATCTGTCGCGACGAAATCGGGTTAAAAACATCTGTGAAAAGACTCTAATCAAACGTTTTGATGAATGTTTTCCTATCTAATAGTGTCGCGTTAAGGTTAGGTGGGCACACATGAAACCCTTATCGATCACTATTAGGGCACAACAAGGAAGTTTTGGCTTTAAAGTGGAATTTCGATAATTCGAAAATAGCGTCTGGTGGTTGTGATAACGAGATCATCATCTGGCGGAGTTTAACCGGCAACATGCAAGTTCGATTTAAGAAACAAATAAACGCAGTCTGGTGTCTAGAATGGGTTAACTCACAAAGTATTCTGTCAAGCGATTGCGATGGAAATATATATTTATGGCAACTTGATGAACAAAACCCAATCAGAGTTAGTATTGTTAACTGAAAAATAATATTTTGAAATCGTCTTCCTGTGTAATAATTAAACCTGCGTGAATCTTCGGGACGCAATTAAAAAGCTAACACATAGATTGATTAATACAATAATTTAGCCATTTTGTCCCTTTTCATTAAGAACTAAACTACTCTTGGTAAAGGCGGGTTTTTTTTTATAAAAATATAAAGTTTTTACTCTCAATACGGACGCACTCAACGCTTATGGGAGTGTCCCTTATGGCCCATAAGTTATGGGATAAGGGACTATGGGATAAGTTATGGGATAAGGGACTATAATACAATATTTAAATAAGTCCTTATTCCTATTTCGAACGCTAATTTTTTTGGACGATTGTTCCTTTTTCGAACGCTTTTCGGCTAAAATGGGGTCATTCTAATAGAAAAATGATCCTTTTGGTGA
>SCLG01001522.1:0-11159 GCA_004367875.1 Oikopleura albicans
CTAGTACTACTGGCCAGTAGGGTCCAATACCTATAAAGTTGCTAATACTAACAAGACTGGCAGGAACCGTCGCCCATTTATGCAGGGTAAAGTGTAATTTTGGATAAGCTTACCATTATGAGAGTCCATTTTGAGTTGGCTTAGCTTGGCTAACCTCAGCTAAAAATGGTTTGGCTTAGCTTAGCTTTACACACGACATGGTTTATGTGACCCGCGTGATTGTAAGCGTAACATCTAAATTGTATCGCGCTGTCAATTTTGATTGGCCGCGTTACCATAGCGCGGCTTCGTGTCGCGAGCAAGAAGTACCAATTACACCGCCTGAGGGTTTATCAGGCCACTTTCGTCTTCCAAAACCGGCCCGATAAACTCCAAGGGCGTAGGCGGAATAGCTGGAAAATGTGGAAAACAGGGGGCCTGATAAGCGCACGATCGGGGAGTTGCGCAATACAAATGAAGTTAACAATGAAGTTAACACATATCTTCAAGTGAATACTATTTCTTTCTTTCATATGGACCATATGATATGGTGCCCGATAAATTCATGTTCGCGAAATACGTGAAAATGGCCGGATAAACCCATTCGCGGGTACAAACTAATAGCACAAGTGGCCTGATAAACCCTTAAAAGCGTGGGCGGGATAAGCGAAAAACTTTTTGGAAAAAAGTGGTCTGATTACCGTACAAGCGGGCAACTAATTGACGTATGCCACGAGGTACCTTTGGGAGTTAAGACTTAAACATTAGGGTAAAATGCTTGGCCAACAAGACATCAAATCAGATAGACCACACAATTTGAATATTTTTTAACGTGATTAAAAATACAAAAAAGATGGCAAGTTCATAACGTGTTATTTTTCTTTCCTTCATTCTTTTTTGATACAGATTTGCATAATTTACACCTGAAAGGGGTTAAGCTATTATGGACACATGAATTGAATCGAAGCTGGGGGGTTAACGTCTCGTCATATGTGCTCGAAATCGGATTGAATTCATTCGGGCTGCGACCTGTAACGTCATAAATACACCCGTTCGTATAAAGACATTTTAGATTTGAAAATAATATTATGTATTTGACGTCGGAATATCACATACGATATACTGCGGTATACGTTATGTATTTTAAGGGTAAACACGTATGAAAATGATAATATGATCAAAATGTTAAAACAATTTTTCAAAGTTTTTTTTTCGTCAAAAATGGTTATTATTAATAAGTTTCTCGATCGTGTTTTTCACATTTATTCTACTAACAGGTTAAAGTAACAGTCAATTTTTCTGCCTACGCAGTACCTGCGTAAAGTAACAGTTCCGGCTACCTGCTTAACTCCTGTGGGCTGATGATACAATTAATTGTATCAAGGCCGAAAATCATTAAAAAATACCCTAACTTTGAGAAAATTGATGATTCGATGTAGCAGTGGTTAACTTGAATCCTTTACACATTTTTTGAGAATAGTTTGGTTTGTTTATGTTTTCTATATATTTTTTACACAAAGGCCGAAAATCGTATTTTGTTGGTTTTTGGCGCACTTTTGACTTTGACGTTACCTGTCGCGTTAACGCATTGTTCGATTAGTGAGATCCAAATATCAAAATGTTTGCAATTTAATTTTGAACAGATTTCACGCAACAACAAAATTGTATACCCAATGAATATGAAAAATCACAAATAAGGATTGACATGAGCGTTTAAATATTATAAATATTATCATAAATATTACATACTATTGTATATTTTTTAAATGTGTTACAATGTATGTTAGAATGTTACATAGAAACACATGGTTAATATTAAGAAAAAAAAAACGTTAAAAAGTTACGGAGCACTAAAGTTCGAAATGTGGTATTTTTCAAGACTTTTTGACTTAAACGTGGTTTTTAGGTATGAAAAAAAATATTTTTATTCTTTTTAATATTTGTTCTAAGAGCCAATAAACGTCCAATTATTTTAAAAGTTAAAAAAGTTTTAATTGCTAAATTCATTTGCGTTCACGACGTCGCTAAAACGTTGATACAATTATTTGTATCATCAGCACGCAGGGGGTGGCGAGTAGCAGCCCGCAGGGGTTAAGGAAACCCAACAATGGAACAACAAACTGTTACTTTGACTGGAACTGTTACTTAAAGCATATAGTGCGTAGGCGGGAAACTGAGTGTTACTTAAAGTAGGTATATAGTGTATTTACACAGATTTTTTATTCACGACTTGCCCGGGTATCTTTCGAACGATTTATCTTTTTTAACCCGAGACCGTACAGCGGGTACACATGTGTACCCATCGCTAGTTTTCACTAATTATCTCAGCCTCTGATTGTTAAAATTATGTCTTTGCGTACGGTCCAGGGTTAATTTAATTTTTTGTCATATTTCATCATTTTTGCCGACGCCAATTTTTTTTTTGCAGAAATGTTGTATTTTGTCGTTTTGACGTCTCCGCTCTCTGCAGTTATCTTTCTATTAAAAAATTCGTAAGATAACAGCGCAGTGGTGTATATACTGGATGTGGTAACATGGGTGTTACGGGACGGTACCATTTTGCCCCATATCTTGTCATTTAGTTTGTCTTTTTTAAGTCATCAAGGCCATCTCTAATAATTCCATCAATTCTTTAACCCAGGTCGTCCACAGATTCCGAGTCGCGTAAATGCCAAAAATGATCATTTAATCAGTCGGGTCTTATTTGATTAAAGATTAGACAGTACGGCTATTTTTAGTTGTTATTTGTCAATGTTTTATAAAACAAGGTACACCAGGTGCGCCGTTATGTTTCACCCCGTGACTTTTCCCATTTGTCCCGTTATATTTCACTTTTTTGAGATTTGTTTTCCCGAAATTCATATCTTTATGAGTATTTTCCATTATCGGTCACATTTTTTCAATTTGGTTTTGAAAGATAGCGGCGAACATGGTGTATTTAATTATCACGATTATTTAGTTAATTATACTGTACATGGTTTTTTGCTCAACTTATTATGCGTAAATGCGTGGGCGGTACCAAAAACGGCAAACTGTTCGTCTAATTCGCACCGTACTTATGCCGATGAAAATCTACTAAACCAACCGACTTTGAGATGTTTGTATTTCGCGTCTTATAAAATGATGCCTATCAACCGCTATTGACCGCGTGTTCATAAATAAATTGGTGATTCTGATTAAAAACTGGTAGAAAAACGTGGAATTATATGAAATCACTTCATAAATTTATCAGAATTACTTAGTGACCACTAGTGACATACGTTTTGATCAGAAATCTACCAAAAACAAATTAAATACACCAACACTGTTAAATAATTTGAAGTCACCGTTTCGATTTGTATACAAAAAGAACTGAAAATCATTAGAATCCCTTTAACTATGGTACACAGGGTGCGCCTTTATAATTCACTTTTTCCCGCTCGTGCTGTTATGTTTAACTTTTTTGAGAAAATATTTTCCCCTAATACATATCTTTATATGTTCAGCCCTACGCCGTTATGTTTGACTTTTTCCGTTCGGGCCATTATGTTTTACTATTTTCAATGTTTTTTTGTGAAACATAACGGCGCACCCTGTGTAGTTTATTTTCGACATTTTTTTTGTAAAATAGCCGACCTGATCGTCCTTAACTAATCGCACACCCAGACCAATTAATCTGAGCTTATGTTGAATAATGCCGCGTTATTCAATTATTATAACTAACTAGTCACCGAACAGACTGCTCCGCGGGGCTGCTCAGCCTTGGGACAGGTTACACGCAGTTCGATTAGTTTCGTTTTGACAACTTTACCTCAAATTTTATTCTCTATTTTTTCTCATAAGTCGTTCTTACCATTTTGAATATTTCATACGTTTTAAATAAAATTATAGATCATCACCTTTCATTCATATCTCCCGTATCCGTACGAGTAAAAAGTACAATTATATACAGTGCCTCAGTGCGTGGGCGGGATAGCTTTATCAGGCCATTTTTCGCCTATCCCAGTACCCCGATCTGATGTGAACCCACTTGAACTTGATAAAAACTGAAAATTGAGCGGTCCATCAGTTCAACAGTGTTAGTGGTATTTATTTTATTTTTTTTGTGCAAATGTTCCAATTACAAAGGCGCTCATTACTATGTAAGTTTTTTGGCTTTCGAAGTCCAGAACAAAAAATATCTCGAAAAAAGTTTTTATCGGGATTGAAGTTAATTGGACCCTGCCGGGTCCTCAAAATTTGGTCGGACTAAGGTGCAATGATCTTATCGACCATCTCCCGACACATGGCAATATGCCTGATGCCACGACAGCAATTAGCCAACGCCGTGAGTCCGCGCATCTAGATACATATATAAATACATAAATACATAGATGTATGGATGAATGGATAGATTGAAGGCCGGCTGACAGGGTGGCCAAATTACTTTCATGGTGACCAAAGAATTATTAATGAAGTAAAATTTTTAGACGAAAGTTTATGGTCTGAGTTAATAACGGCGTAAAAGTACCAAAAATAAATGGCAAAATAAAGAGGAAAATATAAATTCTAGAAAACATATTCTAAGCATCGTGCATAGTTTCTCCATTAGTAGCCAAAATAATTCAAATAATGATTCAAATAAAAAAAAAATGATTTTCCGATCAATAGAGGTTGAAGGAGAATCCGCTTTCTCATCATAAGGGGCCTTTCTCATAATAAGGGCCACTTTTTCAGAACACAAAAGTGGCCTTTATTATGAGGCTAGTATACATATGATTTATTTGGCAATGAATTAAGGCCCTCTTTTCTCCAAATTGTTTTCCATTTTCAGTATTTTCCAAAGCTTTCATTACCACTTTACTATTTCTCCATAAGACTTAGGACAAAATCATGTCTTAAAATTAAAATTTATGAAATCATGTCTTTTTAAAGTTTTTCTAGGCGAAGCCGAAACAAACAGAAAAAAAATATTCATGTACAAAAAGCATTTTTTGTGCTTGGTGGTTTTAAGGTCAAATAAGGGTTTAGAATGCATTTAAGGTCACGTCATTTTTAAAGCTTTAGCCTTAAAGCCACCCCTGTACTAATTATCACGCGTTCTTACTTATAAAACGTTCTTATTGGTTATATTTGAAATCAACTAAATGGTACATGTACCATTTAAAATTATAGGTTTATTCTGAATTGCTTACCCAATCATCATCCAAGTGTTTTTTTAGATATTGGAATTTTAGAATATAACTCTTCAAATCGGTAATTTTAGTTTGTTAAGTGTGTACAACTTGTAATTTATTATCTCTGCTGGTTTTTTTATGAATCAATTTGAAACTTGTGATTCTTTTTTTTTTCATACCCATAAAATTCATATTGTTCTGAATTTAGACATCATTGCAGTTCCAAAAAAGATCATTAATATTGCTTGAAAACACGTGTTATCGGATTATAGTAAATCCGTCAAATTACCGCTTCGGAAAAAAATCCACCAATTGGTCGACTTTGAAATCCTTTAAATCGGTGTACTTTATTTGACTAAGTCCGTCGGGTAACAACATTAGTCGATTGTTTATACAGACATTGTTCTCTTTAGCGGCCACGGTTTCAATGGCACAACCTGATTTAGCAGAATATAGAAAAGGGCGAAATATGAAAAAAACGAAAGCTGAAAAGGGTTTACTTTTTGGTAAAAAATTTATTTTTGGCCTTATTTGTAAATCTTTAAAACTAACTTTTTATTACCGAAAATTAAACCCTTTTCTGGTTTCGCCTTTTCAGATTTAGCCTTTTTCTATATTCGCATAAATCAGGTTGAAAGGTCGAAGTACACATATTGTGCCAGATAAGTCGACGACTTAACTCCCTATAAGTTATAGGCTATAACCAATCAGGTAGTACACTACCAAATCGACTTTCATCTTTAATAACAGCCAGACGGATCTTAATAGACACACTGATATTTTATAATTTCTACTTGAAAACGTAAATACGAATCTAATAGGATAAAAAAGGTACCACATTCTCAAATGAAAAGATAATAACGAAAGTGGATTGAGGAGGTAGAAGCTCAACAGTATTAAGATGTATGATCTAACCTACACGTTTTGATTCCAAACTTTTACACAGGCTGTCCTTATTGGTTTGGTTATATGCACCTTAGTGTAATAATTTTACTCGCTACCGCCATCGTATGGTAAAAAATATGACTTGGTCGATTATCGACCGTCGATAAATGAAGAATTTATCAATAAAGAAACGATTGAATTAGAAATTATTAATCTAGTACTTAGGAAACATGAGTGATAGGTTACTAAAACGTAGTACTATTTTAACGCAAACTTCAAGTTAAGAGTCTTTAACCGCCATCTTTATGTCACAACAAACAATGGGAGAAAAAAAAGATTGAAAAAGTAATTGAATTGATTCTTCCGAAAAAGATCGGCAATGTTTGCGTTTTTTTAGTTTTTCGTTTGTTAATTGTTTGTCAGCTAAATCTTGAAAATGAACAAAATACAAAGATTTTTGTAAAAAAATGGACAAATTAGACCACTTTTATGCGGTTAATTGTTAATTTAAAAAGATGAAGATTTTCCGCCATTGAGGTTTATAAACAACGCTTAGAACGAGAATTGGTCAACTCGGGTGTATTTAAGGTTCTCGAGAAACTCAGGTGTATTTGTCTTTTTTTCAAAATACACCCGAGTTTCTCGAAAAACACAGGTGTATTTGAGTTTCTCGAGAAACTCAGGTGTATTTGAATTTTTTTTCAAAATACACCCGAGTTTCTCGACAAACTCAAATACACTTGAGTTTCTCGAGAAACTCGGGTGTATTTCAAAAAAAAGTCAAATACATCTGAGTTTCTCGAGAAACTCAAATAGACCCGAGTTTCTCGAGAAACTCAAATACACCCGAGTTGACCCGATCCCCTTAGGACCCATCCTAAAGTAGTTTAAAGACGGTTTGTATAGGTACAAGGTTAACTCGTGGACCCCCGCGCGTGTTCATATACCAATTTTATTCCAATGTGCAGTGAATATATTTTTTAGCCTGCTGTGTATTACAGTGTGTAAGAGTTTCGGTGCAAATATTCGGGTGGATTCAGCGTTAACCCAGAATAAGGCACAGTTCTTGTGTTAAAGTTATGTTTGTGGTTACGGCCCATATCTGATTCTAAATGGTCGAGTTAAATGCCCAGTCGTGCAGCACGACTCGTGCTTCGGAGATACAAGATGTATGGAATACTCGTGCATAACATTATAAATAAGTGACAAATAAGCTGGTAAAACTGTGCATTCTGCTGTTAGAGCGTAAATCAGACTGATTTTATGGTGTTTTTCTTAACCACTTGCGGGTTTTTCGGGCCATTTTTGCCTTACAAAACCGGTCCAATAAACCCGCAGTGCGTTGGCTGATCAGCAAAAATAAAAAAATGGGTAAACTTTTGGGTAAATAGTGGCCGGATAAACTCAGAAGGTAGTAAAGTGGCCACTAGTGGTCCGAAAAAGGGAGACGATAAACCTTCAGGTGGTGTATAAGAAATATAATAAAATCAGATTACTGATTTTTTGTTGAGAAAAATTTCATTATTATTATTATAAATTTCATTATGGAAGATTATTACATTAATTTATTATTATAAATTAATAAATTATTAATATTATTATAATATTATTTGTTTGAAGTTGCTGCATATGACCGTTATTACCGATGATAAGGAGGTGCCAAAAGGGCTTCGAAATTGACGATACACTGAGTGGACTTTTTTTATCGATTTTTATTGTAATAAAATTTTTTTAGGTATTATTGAATGAATGCATGATCAAGCCGAAGAGTTTATATCATTTTACGTGGCTCCCAAAGAAGTAAGGAAGAATGCTAGGTATGTATTAATAGGGTCGGAAATTTGAAACATTTGGGTTGGTCATTTAATTCGCAGAGGGAAGTGTGTGCATATATGGGGGCCCTGGTGGCCCAAATCTATTTTTAACAGTCAGATCGACGTAGTTTGACGAGCTCTACAACTTGGCTTTACGAGGTTTACCAGAATTATTGCGAATTATTGTGAATTTTTAAGTACGTGCACACAATTTTCCCCTACGGGTTATCAAAAAGTCCCTCCCCTGAGAGTTAAGAATCTAAAAAATCCATCAAATAAAATCTATCAAAATATTTTTTAGCAAAAACGTGCAGACGGAACTATTACGAGTTATATAAATCTTTGCATCTGAATATTTAATCACAAACAAAGTACAACTAAATAACGTCCTGAAATATGTGATTTATTAAGACTTATGTGATTTATTAGGCCCTATAATAAAACCATTAAAAGATCAAGGACGTGGTTCCAGGTGGCATAAAATTGCAGTTTAATTCGATATGATTTTATTTGTACGGTTGTCGACACACTGCAACACTTTACATTAACTAAATTACAGTAGCTTTAGGTTTATACAAAAATCATTTAACTTTATGTTAACCCTGTGAACAAAACAGACCTTTTTTGTATGGGAAATCGTTAACTGATTAACATCAATTGGACCAGTTAATTGAGTAAAAATGCAGGTGTTATGCATTTAAGATTTAAGGGAATAACTAAGTATAATTCATTACTTTAATAAATTTTGTCGATCAGAGCCAACCAAGAGTCGCTTTTTCTGGAGAATTAAAATTTTATTTAACTTGAATTTCCATTTTTAAGTGTAAAATAAGTGGAAATGAAAAAACGGAGAACCGTTTGTGATAAATCAAAACGGACAATTTATAGTTCAGATATAAAAACGCCAACTATTCGCGTTTGTAACCATCTACGCAAATATTAGTTAGTTAAATTCCATGAGAACAAATATAAAACATAAAACGGAACTGGTATTTTTTTCGTCTTAACATGGTCACAAAGGCGTCTAGTCCAAATTTGGACTAAGTGACCCCTACGAATTATATGACACTTGTGACCCTTGAGAGTTAAATTTTATGAGAAAAATATAAAACATAAAACGGAACTGATTTTTTGTACAAATTCCAGCTTAACATGGTCACAAGGCCTTTTAGTCCAAATTTGGACTAATGAACCCTACCGGATTATATGCCACTTGGGACTCTTGGGAGTTAAATTATCACAGTCTTTGTATTTATACAATAACGCGTTCGCGAAATTAACGTCCTCGAAAAAGGTTCCCTACTTGCATTTATTTATATACATGGGGTATAGCGAACTTGATAGTTTGAGGTCTAAAACACATCGAAGCGTTAAATAAATATAATTTTTGTACAAGGGTTGAACTCTTTAAGGTCTCAATCTGCTCGACTTTATTCAACCTGTACGAATGAAAAATGTGAAATCGAAGAATTGTTCGTAAGGCAAATCATCGACCACAAAGCGGCGGNAAATGCTATTTATGAGGGTATTCTATTTTTATTGGTGATGAAAGACTGAGTTAATGACCCTAATAACCTTTTGCTAAGGTTCGAAACGGCACGTCGGTCTTTAGCGGAAGTTCCATCAAAGACTTTCTGCCAACTACGTTCTCCGCGAAAGACCGCGTTTTGCTAGTTACTTTTTCCGCAAAAAATTATTTTTGTGACAAGCTAAAAACACCAATAGCAGCAGGAAGGACTGTTCCGCGAATAACTTTTTCTTCCTTTTTCAGCGAAAAACTTTTTTTCCGAGTTGCGTTTTTTGTCTTTTCCGCAAAAAACTTTTTTTGTATTTTTCTGCGAAAGACCGCGGTGCCGGCTCGAAACAGATCGTATTTATTCAAAATGTAACCTGGTAAATTGAAACAAATCTCACTTTTAATAATTGTATCTCATTTTTAAATCTCAACTTATTTATGCCAATTCAAACCAATTTTTCAGCTTGGAAAAAATATTATAGAGTTAACGAAACATAGAAAAAAATATTCTCATATGTATGCCATTATATTTTGTAATAAAGTCAAAATTATATCCAAAATTGAAACAAAAATATTACACAGGTTAAGTACTTAACCGTCCACTAAAATTTTTCAAAACTGGACGGTTAAGCCGGTAGTGCGTAGGCGATTTTTTTGGGGAAATTAAAACGAAAACGAAGTGGACGGTTAAGCAAAAATAGCCATTTTATATAAAAACTTGATCTCCTATAACACCTGGCTCTTTTCTATGACTGTTATTTCTTACTATTTTATACTTTTTCACTCAATTGACCATTGAAAAAGTTTTAATATTACTATATGACATTAATTTTTGAGAAACAAAGAGAAAATTTTCAAAATAATTTACTAAAAAACGGACGGTTAAGCCAAACTGGACGGTTAAGCCGGTAGGGCGTAGGCGTTAGCTCTGAAAAAAANTCGATGTATATATTACTAAAAAAAGGGCGTTAATTGTAAAGGACCTTGACGATTCAGATGACGAGTTTTCCGACACCGAATACGACTAAATTAACTCTCTCAAACTTTTCTTTCCCTTTCTTTTCGTTTTACTTTCTCCTTTTATCTTCTTCTTTGTAATTTTTTTGTACAAATAAAAAAAATATGTTCGTAATTGAGCGCAATTAATAGTTAACGCGGAAGATGAAATAAGACGAATTAACCGACATCTGGGCAAAAAAATTTTTTTTCTGATTTGACTTTTTTATAATAATAGGACAAAAAATAAGTGTAGTACAAAAATTTAAAGTTCGTAATTCTTTGTAATTACTGTTTAAAATAAAAAAGAAAGTCGAATTTTGAATACTGGTTAAATTTTTAACGTTGGCCGATTTTTTCAAAATTTATACTGTTTGAATCAGAAAAAAAAATTACGTATTTTTTGTATTAACAAGTTATGTTTTACTCCATATTTACGGAAATAATTTTTCCGGTGGGGCTAGACTACCTTTCTCTATTTCAGCAGTCTCAGTAGCGCCCAAAAACTCTTCGTTTTCTTTTTCGTTTTTTTTTCTTTACAGCGCGAGCGAGAATATTACTAGTTAAAATGGAATCAATCCATAAAAATACGATCATACGGTACATGATAATTAGGTCTTTTGCCACTTATCACCGAGATCGAGTACTTTGTGTTTTCCCTTTTCTTTCATGATTGTGTTAGTTCCTACTTCTCGCAAATTGTATATTTCGACTCAGACAAAATGCGCCAGGTTAACTGTCATGCACTGTTTGGACCAAATATGGTCCAAGGGCGCTTTTATTCAATTTTATTCGTTAACGGTCAACGATAAAGTAAAACGGACAACGGATTAT
>SCLG01001524.1:0-12939 GCA_004367875.1 Oikopleura albicans
TCTCAATACGGACGATTTCTTCAAATACAGACGCTTTTTGTGAAAAAAAGTTCCCAAAACAGTCGAAAAATTAACACTTTATGACAATTCACGGCAAGACAGACGCTATTTTCGAGAATCAAAAAGGTCGGTATTGGAAGTAACATTATTTTAAACGCTTTAACCACCAAGCATGAGCCCGGACGGTTGTCCGGCCCTGTGTAAAAACGAAATTTTTGCGTTATTTTATTCCGGTAATCAAGAGAACATAGTGATGGAACGGTTCAATCAATGTGAGCCCAGGAAACCCTAAAAGTTAATAACTTTTATACTCATTTGTCGTTGTAAGATGTTTTTCCAAAAATATAAACTACCCATGGTTTCACATGAAAAAGTGTTAGAGACAGCCATCTAGAAATTCATTAAAAAATGCTTTTTTTCAGCGGATATTCATGTGAAACGAGGGGTAGCATTTAGGTCTAGCATTCACCAGTGAAGTGACAATTTCGTATATTATTTTTCTTTCATTTTTGATTTCATTGATACCATAATGATATAAATGAACTAAAATATAAGCCGTCCGAAAGTTTACAAGATAACGGTGCTAAATAATCGTGATTGGGAGTTAATGGTCGCAAAAAATTCTCCAAAATACCCCCAATCTTGTTCTTGCCATCCTTTATAAAATTACCTTTACCGTTTTCGCTGCGTATTTTGTTAAATTAATTTCAATTGGGCAGTTTGCTTTTGTCGTCTGTCGGGCCTTCTTGATAGCCATTCGGAAAAAATTGGAGTGGAACCCCAAAATGTACTCGTGGACTTTTATTTTTTCGCCTTTTACGCCTGATATTCAAATTGAAACCAAATTTTCGCAAAAAAGTCATTGTATGGAGTTAAATTTTTATTATAATCTATATACTTTTAATAGAATCTATATATGATATAATTCAGAAAATCCAATGATATACATGGTAATAATATATATCTGGTAATTCACAATCTATATATTTTTATTATAATCTATATTATATATCATATATAGACTATATATGATATAATTCAGAAAAAAAATGACTTCGGGATCGATATTGCTTCCATACTGTTTTGTTGTTATAAGTCTTAAACTTTTCTAGAATAAAATTTTCGGAAAATTTAAAAATTTTCGGAATTCAATTTAGACAGCAGCCCTTTCGCACAGTTCAAATGTACTTCGTCAACCGTGCCTTCTTGGTACTCAAATTTGAATGCATTTGACACAAAAGAGTCGTATTTGATACAAGGCATTTTGTATATCGTCCTGATTTTAAAACACGAAAAAAAATTTAAGCGAAAATGCATATTTCTCTTTATGTGCGGCACTTAAGACGGGAAGGACTGTAATACAAAAATATTTTAAAAGAAAATCGCCTTTCGGTGATTTGCCATTCCGTGATTGGCCGAGCGCGCTAAAAAAAACCTATGACAAGCCACATGGGCCTCAGACCAGCTGTCAAGCAACGTTACCAAAAAGTGGTAAAGAGGAGTAAAAAGGCT
This sequence comes from Oikopleura albicans, assembly GCA_004367875.1. Classification (NCBI taxonomy): domain Eukaryota; kingdom Metazoa; phylum Chordata; class Appendicularia; order Copelata; family Oikopleuridae; genus Oikopleura; species Oikopleura albicans. The sequence goes on from SCLG01001524.1 coordinate 1,513, forward strand.
TAAATGCCGCTCAAGTCAAAGTCCCAATGAATTTAGTTTGTACATTTATTTGAATCACAATATCATTCTAATTACAATATATATTTTATCGGAGTGCCATTTTTCGTATTCTCTTGTCTTTTTGTAGTTGTTCGTTTCTGGTCTTTTCACGGCGCGGTGCTCCCGGCAATTCCAGTGCGTGCGACCTGCACCATATGTTGCATGGCCACCGTTAGGGAGTTTAACCCCTAACATCCAACCCCATTTTTTTAAAAAGCAAGCTATTTTTTTTGTTGTTTTGTGTTTTTTGTTTTCGTTTTATATTTTATATTTTTGTGATTTTTTTTCCTGTTTTTCTTTTTTGTACATATACAGTTAAAATAATACAGTTAATGAAGTTTACGTTTAGGCGCTGGAAAGTTAGGCAAATTAATTTTAAATTTAAGCCTTTCGGCTTCTATTTTAATTAAATAGACATCACTGTTGGTCGTTGCACGAGCAACAGTGATGTCCCAAAAATATGTAGGAACAAAGTTACATTTTTTTATTATGTCCACCAAATGGTGGAAGTTAAGCACCGTTAAGAAAGTGGCAAAGCACATGGTACCGAGTATAATCTCGGAAGGTTCCGGTATTATACTCGGTATCACCGTTTCTATAATTTTCTTATAAGTTGACAGATTATAGAAAATGTTTGGATCATAGAAAGGTGATCCAGAGTCTGTTAGTTCTACGGGTAGACCTCTGGCATACATGTGGAGGTTTACCCCTAGGCTTACGCAAATTACTATTTTATATTTAATCCCTAAGAAGTAAGTTAGTTCAAGTTTAATATTTTTAAATTTTAACAATAGTTTTTTGAAGCTCTGGGCTTCGGCTTCCGATTTTGGAACTCTTTTCATTTCCGACAATCGGAACGCTGAGCTCACAGTTGTTTCTACATTTTTTATTTTATTCCATAAAATGGTGTAGTTCATATTAGCGGAGGGCTCCACCATACTGTGTATGGGGACGCTGTTATCGAGCCATAAGTCCAAGCCCTCTGCTAATATCTCCATCCCGTATTTAAAAAAGCGTTAATGCGTTCGCAAATGAAAATTAATCAGAAAAAAAAACTGATTATAATTAGACAAAAAAAAATGTATTATATACAGGAACTATTTACTGTAGAGAGAGCTTGTCTTTCCGACGCGGTTGCAAATGCTCCAAGACAGCATTTAATTTTTGAACTTGTGTTTGAATTGTATTGATGTTTTCAATAACGTCCAAATTTTGGACTAAATGTTGTACTAGAATACAGATATTTTGTAAATTATTATCGTCTAAAGTGCTTGGGTCTAGTGTGACGCCAAATTCAAGCAATTTAGACCTATATTTTTCTAAAAATCGAATATTGTTATTTCTTGCTGAGTTGTTCATAGAGAACTGGGTTGTTACGGTTAGATTCAAGTTATCGCTGTGAATTTTGGGTTCAAATGGTTCGCAATAATTAGCATCATTTTCAGATGAAAAACTCATTTTTTTTTATTAATCTATGATTTTTTCTTCGCGTCCTTTCTTGAATTTAACTGTTCGTTTACACTTAGAATAGATTTTTTTGCACAATTTTTTCACAATATTTTGTAGACAAACAATAGTAAATACGGTGTTAAAAACGATAAGCACGGGAAAAGCGATTGCATAAATACGATTACTAGTTTTTTCACTTACAAACGGGATTTTAGGATTTGAAGTTTCTATAAGGCTATTTTTAAACGCGGAAAGTACCTGATCTGAAGTTTTATCCAATTGTTTTAATTCGTTTTTTAGGTTTCCAACATCTGTAAGAGACTCGGAAATTATACTATATACATTATCTGAAACCGGAAACATATTAGAAATATTTTGATAATCTCTGACCTCAATCAGAGTTGGGAACACTTTTCTCATTGAACATGTATAATGGGAATTTTCACAGTTTACTACAATGTCTGTTTCAAGGTTATATAGCAAAGTTATATTAGTATTTAAAGTTTGCTTGTTAAAATCTATGTCTAGATGGTGTATATCAACTCTACTACCAGTATCTTGAGATACAATGTTCACGTGTCCCACGTGACTAATTAGGCAGAAATCCTTTTCCCGTTTCACAAAACAATTTGTATATGACCTGATGACTTGGAAATTACATGCGCTTGTATCGTTGGTAAAAATACTATTTAGACATAAATTTTGGTGTAAGTAGACCTTACTTACTTCGTCTAAGTCGCAGTAGTAAAACCCTGTATATGCTTTAAAGCATGTATCCAAACCTAATCGCCTATTATATTCACCAAGAAATGCAAAAGTTGCGGGTAAATCTTCGATAACTTTAAACAAGTAAAGGTCTTTTTTATTGAAAAGAGGATGTGGAACAGCTGTTAAAGCATGTACCGTATGGGGTAGTAAAATAAATTTCGGTATTTTTGCTGTAACTCTAAAAAGTACCGCTGGAGGTGCTGTTGTTTCCAATTCATCATAATTAATCATTTGAACAGTTTCTAATTCATATGTACGTTCATTAGTTATATAATAATTTTCACAAAAAGCGTGATCAATTTTTTGGTTATTCGACTTACATAAATCAGAAATAATTTGATGAATACGGTTTCCGGGAATTTTACCGGCAGCTGATGAAATGATCGTGTTTATTGAACTTACGAATTCTAAAAATGTTTCATGTACTAGTCCCTCGAAATGTAATTCGTTATCGATCAATAAATTATGACACATAGTCGTACCAACTTTGCGTAGAATCTCTTTTGACTGTTCGACATAAAGCACTAGTTTATTATTGACTTTCGCTATTTGGGATCGAAAATTCGCGTATTTTATGCTTTCTGCATTTAATTCTGCTGTTAAGTGATCTACTTTTTGCATTGTAGACCTCTGAGTAAACCAATGATAGGTTTCCCACGCTAAAGTGGCAACGCCACCTGCAATCAGAGATATTTGTCTTTTACTTCGTTTTGCACCTCGTGCTAAATCGGTTACATATAATTCATAAAACTGTGCATAAGCACATTCAAGTAACCCTTGATGTCGATTTCCAGAAAAATCGAAACTTATAAATATTAGTTGTCGTACGGTGACGGGTTTACATTCAAATAAGAGCGCTGGCCAAGCGCTGGATTTTCCCAAAAGGACCGGTCCCTCACAGTGCACCGTATGAAACGTCTTTAAATGATCATTTTTTCTCGAAATATGCTGTTGAGCATGTATAATCTGATCGAGTTTCGACTCGTCAAAATTGTCCGGTAATGGACCTTTAATTATAAGTAATATCTCGGTGATTGGCTTCTTTGTTTCAATAGCAATACGTTTTAGTTTATGTTTCGAACAGTCAAAACCGATAGTTGCATCTAAATTCAGATCAGACAAAACTGTAATTTGTTTTTCGTGATCTTCCTGTTCTGGGTGATTAGTTTCTGATATATGTAAATCATAACCACTATTCAAATACCCCGTTATATCCCCGTTTTTATCTACCCAATGTGATGGATAAAATTCTTGGGCAACTGCTGAGAAAGTTTTTAAGTTATCTTTGTCAAAAAGTTCGTCATAAGGTGTTAAATTTGGAGCATTTAAATCAAAATAGTTTATTAGTAATTCCAACATTAGAGCTTTACCTCTAACATCAGAGGAATTTACGTCACCGTAATTACATGAACCCTCGAAATTGTTCACCATGTGAAAATTTGGAACATTAATTCTTATATTGAATGAGTCTTCCACAACAGAGGACACAAATACTAAGTTATCGGTTGTGTTAGAGACTATTATACCCTGTGATTTTATGAAATCATGATTTGCTTGGCAAAAATAAATTAGTAACAGAAAAACTCTCATCTCTTTGACCTCAAATTATATCTGTGACTTTTTTCGATCTGGTCAAAATTTTCCAACTCGGGCACAGTTATAGGCACATTATTTGTGTTTGGCGCATCAAGTGGCTGCAACGTATTCAAATTTTTAATAACGAAATTTTTATTGACGACCGATTCCCGAATTTTATCTTCCAAATAAAGTGGTCGCAAAAAACGACCATTGCGCTTTAAAGTGACATTAGTTATGGCATGTACTAGTGTATAACAGTTCAAATTTATACTTTTCACAATATAAGGACCTGTCGTACTGTTGTCCGTTAATTTACTCAATCGAATTTTAGGGTCTGACACGACTACAATATCGCCAATTTTATACGTGGCAGATTTTTGTAGACTATTAGTGTAAATTTCAAAATGTGACAATTTAGTCGCTAATTGTAAACCTCTTAAATGTTCAACCCATTTTCTATAATCATTCTCACCAGGTTCACCCCTAGGTGTTTTATTTTCCTCAATGTCGACTAAGAAACTCAGAAAACCAACCGGTTCAATTCCGAAGAGTATTTGATTTGGCGAATTATGATGTAAAACAGGCTGTGGTGTATTGTTATATTGATTAATGGACATACGGATTTTATAACGAAAATTAGTACTGTCAGCTTGTAAAACTAACATATATTTACGTAATTCACGGTGTGTTCGTTCCACCAAGTTTGCCCTACTATTCCAAGCCGAAATTTTAGTATGGCTTACCCCTAATAAGGTCAATGTTTGTTCTACAGCTTTATTCACCATTTCGGTGCCGTTATCGGACGTTATTTGCGAACTCTGCTCGCAACTATATTTTGATAACAAAATCATTAACGCCGGAATCATGCTGTTTACTGTTTTATTGGCTATAATTTCCGCATCCAAATGACGTGAAAATTTGTCTTGAAAGGTCAATAAATACATGTGACCTGACCCATAACTTATGTCCATTAGGTCTATACTGATTTCTTCGAAAGGTTTAAAACCGGGACGCATTTTGAATTCGACATCACGAGGTTTTGGAAATTTATTAGGAAACTGCATTTGACAAAAAAGACAAAAACGCGTCGCTTCATGAATTAATTTTGTACGATTTTTTATGTATATTTTTGAGTTAAAAATTGCAGATTTCAGCCGTTGTTTGCCACCATGTAAGGTCGCTATATGTAGATATCCTAAAATATCTTTAGCACAAGAATCTGGGATAACCAGAAGTTCTGTACCAAACTTCGGTATGAAAAATAAAGCCTTCTGCTTTATAACGTAGCTTTTACCATCAATTACACTAATATTGCCCTCTAGCAGTTTTTGTTTGATCAATTTTAACGAAAAGTCAATATTTTGTTCTTTAATTATATTTTCAAGTGAAATAGATGGTTGCGCAACTTTCAGTGCATTACATTGAATACCGGCTTCCATAAAAACGTTTTTCGGATTTAATATATCAATACTAGATGGTTTTGTGATATATTCGGCGCGTGATAAACCGTCGCAAATTGCCATTATGTCGTCTTTCCCAGGTAAAAATATCAGTTTCATATTTGGGAAATTTAGTATGTTTGAAAAAGCGTTCCTTATTCGAGTATTTGAGCTTGTTTTGCCTAACGTTTTTCTGTATGGTATGTTTATTAATGACTCATGGTCAACACAAGCTAAAAAACTCAAATTTGGGTTAACTAAATCAGAAAAAGTTTCTAGTGCCAAATGAAGTCCTATGAGCTCCCGAGAACGGCTGCTCATTAGAGAGATACAGGGGTCAAAAACTTTTGAACCATAATGTGAAATCGTAACGTTTGTTAATTTTTCGTTTTCGTAAATGCAATTTCCAAGAATAAATCCGGCCGCGTAAAGGGACGAATCGCAACACAAAAAAATCGTATTATTTTTTTCGTTTGAATAACTCAAATGCTGAATTTTAATGCCGTTTTTTATCGTCTCTTTCAATTTATCAATACCAAATCTTATTTCCGAAGTTAGCTCAAATTCCTTTTTGGGAATCATTTGAGTTAAGGGATGTAAATAAAATGAAAGTCGTGGTATAGCCCGATTAAAATAGTTAAAAATACCGGCAAAACGCATTGCAGCTTTTTGTGTTTTGGGGTAGTCTAAATCTAACAACGTTTCCACTTTACTTTTTGAGCCGTTTGATTTAGTGCGTTTTTAATATGAAGTATGTCTTTTAGAGTTTCTTTACGAAAATTTGACCTGTTTAGAATGTTTTCATTAATTAAACTAAGAGTGGTACCGGAATCTACCAAACAATTGTCGATTTTAAGCTGTTTAAAACGAGTCTCGTTATCAAAATCAGTAAAATATTGCTTCAAAATAACAGTTATGCATGGTAAATCAATCATTAATTTTTATTTTGACCGGGCCAATTTCTACGGGCCGTTTTTGGAGGGGACCAGTTATAGGAAACTGATCCGCTTTGTTTGGCTTTCGCCAATTTAAAACATTTCGACCAACTATGGCCCTTAATGCCGCAAAAGTAACATGAAAAACTGGGCCTACTAGGCTGTCTATTTCCGTCCCATTTTCGGCCCGAATTTTGGTTTCCAAAATTAAAGTTATTTTTGCGAGTGAATTGATTTCTGTCATTATTTGGTCCTGATTTAAAGGAACGAAAAGGTTTCAAATTGTTAATTTGAGCAGAATTCGGTATTAATTTACCAATTTGCTCAGCCAAGTCCGCTAGTTTAACTCCAACGAGCTTGGAAAGTTGAAAATTCAAGTTTTCCGATATTTTTTTAGGTACAGATTTTTTGAAAGACTGTGAAGAAAGGTGTTCAACTAAATCCTGATCACTTTGCTTAGCAATCGGCAAAGTCCTTTCTACTAGACCTGCTATTTTATAATACATATCCCTAAAATTACCAAATTTTGAAATATTGATCGAATCAAGCTCTTTGTTTATTTCCGGCAGAGTTTTTGTCGTTAATTTAGTCAGAATTTCTGTAAAATCGGCAACTGTTGGGCTACCGCCCTTATCAGACAAACCTTGACTTACTGAATACTGGAGGCCTGTTGGGAGTTTGCTTAACAATCTCGCAACTGATTTTGATTCATCGGTAACCCCACTAAGGGTTAGGATATATAGGCTATGCCTTATCCATTTATTTGCGTTTGTTTCCGTTTCGGAAAAGTCAGAAATGTCAATTTTGACATCCTTCCCTAAGTTATTCGAATGAATAATAGGTGAAGCTTGCGAACCAAACGTATTTGGTTTTACCTCGTCCAATAAATCTATTTTTAGAGGCGGATAATCGTCCGAAGACGCTTTTGAGGACGTGTCCTCGAAATCAGGCGTACCTGATTTTTCGATTTCCATGACTATTGGGAAATCTGACTCGCCTTTTTCAAGACTTTTAATAGCTTTATAAAGCACTTGGTCACTTACAGTGACTCCTGATAAATTCAAACACGCTCGTAAGGTGTTGTTATCGTTCTTAAACGCGTTTAACAGTGATCGAAATCCTTGGATTTGATTCGTATTTAATTTTTGGGTGGGTATTGACGTGGGCAGCAGATAAATTTTATTTTTATAACGATAGAAAAAGCCTCTTATATATTGCGGTTCTAAGTTATTTTCTTTTAATTTACTTTCTATTAAAGTGATTAAATCGCCCTTTTTCTCACTTGAGAAATTAACTTGCCATTCCGTGGCCAATTTTTTAAGAAATTCTAAAGGAAGAGCCTTATTTACCTTTAATGGTTTGATTTTTGCTGCAGGCATCAATCAAAAAAAATAAAAATAATTGTTATTACCGCAATATAAACCAGTCACCAGTTAAAAAGGCTTAAATGCCGCTCAAGTCAAAGTCCCAATGAATTTAGTTTGTACATTTATTTGAATCACAATATCATTCTAATTACAATATATATTTTATCGGAGTGCCATTTTTCGTATTCTCTTGTCTTTTTGTAGTTGTTCGTTTCTGGTCTTTTCACGGCGCGGTGCTCCCGGCAATTCCAGTGCGTGCGACCTGCACCATATGTTGCATGGCCACCGTTANATAAAATGTATTTATTCCAACTACCGCCTCTTTGAAAATGGAACTACCGCCAGTTTTGACCAAAATCTGGGAAAATTGGCGGTACTACCGCCAGTTTACCCGCCTGCTTTTTATATATTATATAATATGCATGGAATGGAACTATAGTGGTATTGTTCACAGTCCCTGCTCCCAAAGCGTTACGAAATGACGTCATTATCCAAAAGTTTCCCGTAAAAAGTTAACTTAAGGTTTTGTCATCAACGTGTTTAAAATTATACGTCGTTTAAACGTACGCTTAATTAAAAAAAAAGTCACCAAAAACAAATTTTACGAGTAAAAAGGGCCCAAAAGGGTCACGAAAGACGTCATGACCCAAGAGTGTTACAGGGAGGGTTGGTTATAAGGTCAGCCATTTGTGCCGTTGTAAGGTCAAGTCAGTTTTTTTGCACTAAGGTCAAGTCAGTTTTTTTTCAAGATAAATCATGTCTTTTTTCACTTTTTTTTGGGTGAAGACCTCCCCCCCCCGCGCTCACCGGAAAATTTTTTATAGAAATCATGTCTTTTTTCACTTTTTTTTTGTGGGGGGGTCAAGTCATATTTTTTTTGTCGTAAAACCCCTTCAAAAAATGTTCTTGAAATCATGTCTTTTTTAACATCTTGGGACATGAAGACTTCCCCCACAGCAAAAATGTAAAAAAAATGGGGTTGGTTATAAGGTCAAGTCAGTCTTCAAAAATGCATTTAAGGTCAAGTCAGTTTTTTTGACCTTGACCTTATAACCAACCCCGCCTGTACGATTTTTAAGCAACAAATCGTATCGCTTCGGGAGCATATTGGGACTGTATTTGAGCTAGTTGCAAAGACAATGGCGCACCGAGTGTATTTCGGCTGACGTACTTTGAAATGGCTATAAAAGGGGCCTTGTAAAATTGAAACCTAAAACAGATCGAAATCTTTACAAAAAGCGGTGGAGTACCAACTGATGAGCCAGAAAGCCGNTAAAAACCCTTAAAAATATTCTTAAAAAAAAAGGGTTGGTTATAAGGTCAAGTCATTTTTCAAAAATGCATTTAACGTCAAGTCAGTTTTTTAGACCTTGACCTTATAACCAACCCCCCCCCTGTATATGATATATGTTATATATATAACATATATCATATATGTTATACATACAGTCCCCACGCCAAATAAGTTACACCTAAATAAGTTACGAAATGACGTAATTATCCAAATAAGTTACGCTTTTTCTTTCCAAGTGTAGTTACCCAAATAAGTTACAATTTTTTTAAATGATATTTTATCTGAAAAAGTTGTTATAAAAATCGTAAAATAACGTTAAAACAGCGTGATAAAATGTGTACTTCTAGAATACAGTCCTTACTTCCAATACGGACGTTTTTGATTATCCAAAATAGCGTCCGAATTGGGGTTAATTGTCATAGTGTCCACTTTTAATGGTTTTGGGGACATTTTTTTCAAAAAAAAGCGTGCGTTTTGTAAGAAAATGTCTTTATTCAGTGCGTCCGTATTGAGAGTAATGACCGTACACTTTTATTTTAGTTTACCATAAAACATGTACGAGATATATTTATGTATCGAGAACACACTGTCCAATTATGCTCTCTTTTATAGTCTAAATTTTAGACTATACAAATGTCATTTTTAGTCTGAAAGTCTAAGGGTTAAAACTTCAAATTGGATTTTGGGCTCTTGATACATACAAGTTACTAATACATTCACATGACGCCAAAAAGGCCAATTTTCAGGCTTTAAGTTACGATTACCCAAATAAGTTACGATTTTTTCAGACAGAAGTTGTAACTTATTTGGCGTGGGGACTGTATATGATATATGACCTGACAATTTATAAGGTTTCCCAAAAAAAAACCCGCCCACGCACTGCGGGTTTATCCGACCATTTTTGGAAAGCGAAAGTGACCGGATAAACCAGTAAGCGGTGTATATACTGTATGGTGGTGCTGAGATTGACGGGCTTTAGATCATCTTCGTATCATTTTTAATTACACCGCGTCAATCTCACCGCCGCCTCATGGTAATTTCACCCATTACCTTGTTAACAGAGCCTTAACATTACCTTGTTAACAAACTAAAGCTACCAGTAAACATCAGAAACATTAAAATTATTTATTTAGGGCGTTTTACAGGGTGGTAAGCTGACGAGTGATAAAACGGATTCGTCGGACAGTGATTCATCAGACGATGATATTGCTCAAATGCGAACCAAAGGCAAAATAGTTGATATTAGTGATGAAGCGCTCTTTGCCGCCTGTGGTGGAATGACTGGCCATAAGGGTGCTCGACACGGGATAAATATGACGGCGAAATTAAATCGCATCAAGCAACAAGAACAGCTCGGCCTTGAGGCAATGAAATTAAGGTTATCACAGTCTGGAGTAAACAGCCCCGATTCCGGACATGAATCGCCCAACTAAGGTAAGAAATTAAGCATGGTGCCACGTTTTGAGTTTTACCTCTATGTACTCTACGATACAGGGGATGGTACAGAGCGGTTGGTTATAAGGGCAGCCATTTTTGCCGTCATAAGGTCAAGTTTCTTTTTTGCAGTAAAGCCAAGTCAGTTTTTTCAGGCACTAAGGCTAAGTCAGTTTTTTTGAATAGCATGCTTTTTGGGAAAAAAATCTTTAAAATCATGTTTTTTGACGTTTTTTTTTGGATGAAGACATTTTTTTTCATATTTATGATTTTAATACATCCTTTTGAACTTTTTCCGACACTACGGTCTTATTGTGGAAAAAAATTCAGGTTGGTTATAAGGTGAAGTTAGTTTTTTAGATCTTGACTTATGACGTCAAAATTTTTCACATTTTTTGTAAGTACAACTGACTAGTTAGTCAGTTTGTACTAGTCAGTTTTTTTTTTTGAGAAGCATCCTTTTTCGGAAAAAAATCTTAAAAATCATTCATTTTTTTTTTTGGATGAACCAACCCCCTGTATATTGCAAAGAGGATTTTAATTTAACCCGGGACCGTACACCGGGTACACATGTGTACTCATCGTTATTTTTAATTTTAAATAAGTCATTACCAGTACATTTTTAGATCCCAATTTTTTGCAGCATGATTGTTAACATCATTGTTTAGCCTAATAATAAACCAATTTTTCGTATCTTTGTTTATATTAGAGTTATTTGGCATTAAAATTTAGAAATTTAATTCAGCGTGACGGCTGTACTGTCCCGGGTTAAGATAATACTGGGTCTTTAGCTCTGAAATTCGATGTATCGCATAAAATATGTTTTTTCATGTGTTTAAATTTTAGACGTTAAACAGGCGAAACCGGAAAAAGTCAAAAAAGATATCAAAATTGAATCGCCCGAGCTTGACGAAGGCGATAATTCAGTGCCCACTGAAGTTAGTTCGAAAAAGAAGAAGAAAAAACGAAAGCGAGAAAAAAACGCTGAAATACAACCCTTACCGGTATCCGAGGATGTCGAAAGTGTTCCTGTCGAAAATGTTCTTGTGGAAAATGTTCCTGTCGAAAGTGTTTCCTCAGGCGGATGAAAGTTCGACTAAAACGAACGAAGTCGAAAATGAAGT
>SCLG01001526.1:0-10143 GCA_004367875.1 Oikopleura albicans
GGCCTGAACTTGTAACGCAACAATTTTGGCCGTTTCGAAGATTAGATTTGTTTCGTGGAAAACGTCGGATAATGCCCGGTAAAAATCATCCTCAAATTGTTGACGACCGGTTCTCATGAGTCGTTTCGTTCGATTATGGGACTCGGGTAAAGTTGAAAATTTCTCTGTATTTCTGATTACTCGTTGAACAACCTGCCGACAGATTTTCTGACCGAATTTTTCCGAAAAAATCCGAGCAATCTCAGTCGGTCTTGATTTCGGGTGTTCTTGCCAGTACTCCCATATATTTCTCTTTTGACCCATTGTTAGAAAAATCTTTTTTTTCTTTGGGTTGTCCATAATAACCGGTATTTGTAATTCTTCTTTGTTATCTGAATCATATTCTGATGAAATTTGTTCAATTTTGCATACAGTGTCGGATTCAAAATTTGCGGTAATTTCCGTCAGTTCCGGTAATTCAACCGTCTTAGCATCATTTTTCGTCGAACTTGAAACGTATTTTTCTGTGTTATTGCACAATTCCTCCAAATCATCCGGTTCCGTTTTCACAGCACGACCATCAACCTTAAAAAACGGGTATAAAAAACAAAATCACCTAAAATAATATATACTCCTACATCATGTAGGCTACATGGGGTCCTATACAGTCTATACTCCTATATGGGGCGCTTCGATCACGCCCATAACGGCCATGTTTTGTGGGTCAATAATTCGAGAAGGGCCACTTTTTTGATAGGTATAGTTGGGCAATCACTTATTTCCCGACCTGTGTGTATTAAAATGGTTTGAATAAATTGCTAGATTTTTCTCCTGCAATATGAGCATGATTTTCACGGCGCCAAAGTTTTTCGTCCAACTAACTTTTCGTCCAAGTTACTTTTCGTCCAAAACCGAAAAGTACCTTTTCGACCAAGAGGTTTTTCGTCTTAGTTACGTTTCATATAAATTATGTTTCATACAACGAGTTTTTCAACTAAGTCTTTTTTCGTCCAAGTATTGTTTCATTCAAAGTAATTTTCGTCCAAATATTTTTTAGACCAAAGGTGTTTTCATCCAAGTGAATTTCGTCCAAATACTTTTCCATCAACGATTTTTTCGTCCAAATTTTTTTGAAACACAGATCTTTTCGTCCAAATTTTTTTCAAATTGCGATCTTTTTGTCCAAATATTTTTAAATACAATTTATAATTGCTATATAAAAACGTGGAAAATTTTGTCTTTTTTTAAATTTTTGTTTAATATATTTTTCAGCCAAAATACAGCCATTCTCATAGAAAAATAATCCTTTGTGTGACGATGCTCCTTTTACGGACGCTATTTTCGAGTTTCTTTCAGTTTAATCACTTTTCGGAAACGTAACCTTTCAAGAACAGTATTAGGTATATAAAAACGCGTTTCTCGCTTTTCAAGTTTTTAAGCTTATTAGAATAAAAAAAAATTTAGAAAGCGAGAAGCACGTTATTGGAAGGAAGCGTCCTTATTGAGTGCGTCCGTATTGAGAGTGAGGACTGTACCTAATACTGGACCCAAAGTTACAAAAGCTCCGGCACCAAAGTCAGAACATAGAAAAGGACCGAAATATAACATCTGACTCTCGCATGGCATGCGGAGGTAGAATAACGGAATATTTTACGTCTGGACTTTGACGGAATAAGGAGGTGAGCTGAAATATGGAATAACACTTGAGGTGACTGTACTGTTTTTAATGAGCCGACAAATTTGGGTCACTCTTGGAAAATATTTTATATAGGAAAAAAATTTTAATCGTTTTTTGCATCGATCATGGGACTGCATCACTGTTAAAATGATTTCCGTACTAATATCTTTTCATCCATGGCACGAATGGTACAAGGGTCTTTTCGTCCAAAGTACTTTTGGTATATCGGTCTTTTCAACCAACATACCTTTCATTAAAATCTTCTTTCATATAACGGTTTTTTGGTCAAAGTTACTTTTCGTCCAAAATTTTTTGGACGAAAAGTACCATTGGACGAAAAGTAACTTTGATGAAAAACTTCGGCACCGATTTTCACCTGGGTTTCATTCAAAAATAAACATTTTTTGTAAAATAATCGATTTCAATATAAGTGTCAAAAATAAATCTTTCGAATACAAAACTGTCACATAAATCATGAAATAAGTCATAAAGTTAAAATTATAAAATTTAATAAGTCAGTTTAAGGGAGTAAGGCGCCTATTGTTTACAAACTTGCTAAACCAGAAAAGTAATCGTATTAAACGAAGGTACAATAAATTTCAGTTTTTTGATAACACGGTCCGGAAACTACAGTTACGAAACTACAACGTTTTTTTTTTGATTTGTCAAAATCGTTGACATCGATTTTTTAAACATTCCCGACCTTGAAATTTCATGGAAAACACCGTCATTGAAAATCGGCCTCGACAGTTTTTTTTCGCCTTGTTTTATAAAACATATATAATAATAACGGTCATAAGTTATGACTCATAACAACCGTTTATCCCATGGCGGCGGCATTTTTCGAGAAACTCACAGCCCTTATTGAAGTAAAGAGTGTAATATACAGCGCGCTGCAGCGGGGGTTGGTTGTAAGGTCAAGGTCTAAAAAACTGACTTGACTTTAATTCACTTAAAGAAAACTGACTTGACCTTAATTCACTTAAAAAAACTGACTTGACTTTATAACCAACCAGAAAAGATTTTTTTCCATAAATTATTATAAGACCTTAGTGATGAGAAAAGAACGGAATTTTTTTTAAGATTTGATTTTCCTCAAAAAATTATGGTCTTCACTCTAGAAAAATAATAAAAAAAGACACTATTTCATAGAAAAAACGTGAAAAGACATGATTTTGAACATTTTTTTCCAAAAAAGGATGCTACTCAAAAAAACTGACTTGACCTTAGTGCAAAAAAACTGACTTGACCTTATAAGTTATAACGGCACAAGTGGCTGACCTTATAATCAACCTCCCTGTAATACACCGCTTGAGGGTTGATCCAGCCACTTTCCAAAATTGACAGGATAGACCCTCAAGCAGTGTAGGAAACCGGGAAAAATAGTATAGAGGAGGGCTCAGCCTGAAAAGGTCGAAAATGAATGAAAAAGTGGAAACCCGCAAAGAGTCGAAACCTGAAAAGATTGAAAGTCTGAAATGATCGAAACCTAAAAAATACTAATAATTACCCAATAAGATATAAACCGGCCGTATAAACCCCAAGGGCGTACACGCAGGGGTGTAGAACATTTTCAAAAAGGTCGCCGTATAAGCGCACGAGCGGGGAATTGTGCAATACCAAATTTTTATTATCCAATGAGTCATTGGCAATGAGAGACCGGCCGGATAAACTCTCAGTGGCTGTTATATTCATTATTATAAATTATAATTCATAATGATATATAAATTATTCACTAAAAATAAATTAATAGATAATAATTTATTATTAATTTTATTATTAATAAAATTACAATTGTAATAGATATTTTTCGACTTACGGTTTTTGACAGTTTGTAAGATATCATATGATCCATATGAAATTTCAAGTCCAGATTTTCTGAGATTTTTTTCTCTTTTAAAAATATTATTTCTGGGTTTTTTATTTCGTAGTTTTAAGTTTACTCAAGATGAGTCAATCACTCTCTATGAAAATCGATACCAGCTCAAGTGTCAAAATACCAAATTTATTGGAAAGGACCGTCCAATATTATTAAGTTACTATGTATACTCCATTACTTATATGGTATACCGTAAGTATAACTTATACTTATATCATAAGTAGAAGATACGTCTATAAGTCGTAAAAAATACCATTGATAATGTGACAATTTGACGAAATATCTGGAAGATAAAGATTAAAAAAAATATCTTCTACTTAGAGAGAAAAAAATAAGATATGACCACCAAATTTTTTCGAAAAAAACTGTTTCGGCCAAAATGTTCGTCTCGAAAAGTTAGCTTTTAATATTTATGAAAATCAAGGCCAAGTATAACGAGTCACGTGATTAATTTGATTTAAGGCCTTCAAATAGGCCATAATTTATTATGTAGACCTTTTAAGTGCTTAATTTTTTTTTCACCTTTTTTTTCGCCCAAAAGAAAGCTTGTATGTTTTTCTAGTGAAAGTTTTCTCAAAAAATTTGGTGGTCATGGCTTATTTTTCTATCTTATGATTAACAAGTCTCGATCATGGAAAATTTTCGAAAATATCAATCTTATACTAATATATACAAAAATACACGCACTTAAAAAAATCAGAATAATTTGCAACAATTCAAAAAAACTGGTAAAGCCAATTTGTAGAGCTCGTCAAACCACGTCTATCTGATTATCTAGAAATTAATTTTGGACACCAGGGCCCCCTAGAGAGCTGTTTGAAATCTTAAACCTACGCAAAAAATAACACCGCTAATCGAATTTTCTCGAAAAGTTGAGGGGGGGTCACCAATACCCGTTTTGCCCTACGGGGCCTCCATATGCCTTAAATCGACGAAAAAAGCATGTTGCGTGTCTATTTACACGCACTTCCCCCTGGGAGTTAAAACGTACAATTACCTCTGAAAAAATATTAAATTTTTGCTTTCTTAAAAGATTATAGGAAGATCCATCTGATTCTGGAATGTTAGCTTAGATTTTTTTTTGTCTATTTTCTTTAGCACTTGAATAATATGTTTTACATGAATTACATGTATATTATTTTGAAAGTAGATATGTAGAATGATATAAGTGTAAATTATAAATGTTCTTCTACGATTATACCGTATAAATTATATGGTTCCCCACAGATGTTACGGTATAATCATGAAAAGAACATCTGTGGGGAACAAGGTACTAACACTGTGTTCCGAACACTTCCAGTAGATGTATCTACATCTGTTACCATCCTCGTCTATGTAATTTTACTGCTACTCGTACGCGAATGACGCAGTTAGTAATTATCGTGTTTTGCCACATGTATTTGACATAACCATATCATGTTAATAACAACAAATATTCTAAAACACATATTATCAATAGATCGATTATACCATTTTAGGGGTCACGCCTAAACCCGTTAACCGGCCACTTTTAAACTAATTTTTTTTTCGGAGGTAACGCCTAGACTGTGCCTTGTTAGCCGACCAGTTGCTTTTTTTTTTGTAAATGGTCCACAGTGCTCCTGGACACTCATATCAGATTTGCCCTTCCAGAATGAGAATTTTAATAATTCCAAAAGGGAATCTTGGTAAGTTCGTCACGACGTTTTTTTTTGACCCGTTTACATTTTTCGATTTCCGGTTTTATCGGTTTTCACTTTTTTTTAGACACCGGAACTTCCGGTCCGGAAGTGACCGGAAATATCCGGAAATAAAAGAAAATCAAAAAATATGAAGACCGCAAAAAAAACAGCCAAATCCATACATAGGATCGTGAGTTATTGCAATTTTTAGATTTTTAAGACCAAACAGCGTACCCTGTGTATTTTCCGATAAAAAACGGTTCAAGGACAACTTTATTGTGAACAGGAAGCACATTCTATTAATTAAAAAATACCTTGTACAGTCCTCGTCCACTATTGGGCAACAAACAATTGAAAAAAAAATACTTGCCGAATTGGGGTACACTTCCGAATTGGGGACATTTGGTCTTTTAACGTTTAAATCTCATTTTTTTTGTCTATTATATAATTCACTTTTTGTCATGATAATTTAAAAATTCAAAATTCAAAACAAATACATTTTTAGACTCTAAATTACCCCAATGGTAGTTTTTCGTTTATGGTTTTCGTCCTTACAGATACAGAAGAGTCAAACAATAATATAATTTTAAGTTTCATTTAAACAGCTTAATTCATAACTTTATAGTTATCATTATTCCTTTACAAAAAATTGTTCTGTGTGAAGTTATTTATTCAGTTCCATTGTTTCGAAGACATATAAAACGGCGCTTTGTATTTTCAGCATATGTTGTCCAGTAAGGTTTGACAAAGTTGGAAAGCATAAGACTGTTGTAGACTAAAAATAGTATAAATCCTGTAGTAATGCTGCTCTTCAGTGAAACAATTAAAATTTGGACAAAAAATGGATCGATTTCGATGTTAAAATTTTTTTCAATGACCTATTGTTAGCTGAAAAATCGACTCCGCCATAAACTTTTTTTGTTCTATGATTATTTACGTAATTTAAATATATTTTTAATAAAATTGTAGAATTAACGTAACAGCGTTATATCAAAAGACAAAACTGGTATAAGTGACAACGCCAATTAAGGGTAGGGGCACCAAGTAAGGGTAGGTCTCGAACAACACGAAACCTACCCTTACTTGGCGCTCACCCTGTAAGCGTTTTACATGAATTTCTGCACTTTTTTCTTTCGTATTTTCTAGATAGCCAAAGTTAAGTTTTTTTCCGCACGTCAAAAACTCGAATGTCACCATCTAAAAAATGCGGGAGAAAAGACGGCGGAAATTTATGTAAAACGCCGAGTAGTATATTTTTCTTAATGGGCCAGTGAACCGGTCTCAGTGTGGATAGTCACTTATCATTGCTTTGGCTAATATAGATTTAACAAATGAATTGGTAGGCGATTCTAGTATTACCAATTGGACTGCCAGGGCACCAATTGATTGAGGTCACTGGAGACATTATTCTTACATCCAACCATTGTTTTTTACCCTCATACATTTTCAATGAGTATCCTGAATATATGTTTCTCATCCAGTTTTGGTCTCCTTTGCTCATTTCCAATGCTAGGAGTAATCTAAATGCAAATATCATAATCGCAAGCGTATTTTTAGCTTAACCCGGGACCGCTTTTGGAGTGCATATATGCAATCAAGGCGATATTATCGTCTATAAAATACGAATGAAACGTTATTTTTCTTTCGAGTTTTTTGAAATATAAATTATTTTTTTGTTATTGTGCATAAAATTGACAATCAAAGTATGTGAGGTGCACCAAGGGGGCGCTACAGGGTGAAATCTGAGAGCGGTCAAAGCTTATCTGGCCAATTAAAAAACAATTATTTATTTTTTGCGAGAAATATTTAAAATATAATTTCGGGATTTAATAAATATTGTAAAAAAATAACCAAAGATTAATACAAAAGGTCAATATTAATAAAAAAAAACTCAATGTAACTCAAGTCCGTGATGCTCGCCCTTTTAGGAACGCCTTATATTCTTGACAATATTAGGTAACATTTGGCAACGCTGACTAGTCCAAAAACTAATTAGTCGTTTGCTGAAAATTTTCACCAATATTTTAAAACAAAAATAATGGAATTCGGTCCACAAATACAGAAATGGCGAGCATTTGTATTTGGAGTGCATATATGCACTCGAGCCGCGGTCCCCCAATCGTACCTGAGCCGCGGTCCCGGGTTAAATACGTAATATAGCTTAAACATGTAAAACACGTAAAATAGCTTAAATTTGTAACATGCAAACACATAAAATAGCTTTAACCCCCAACCAAAAAACAAGGACGTTTGTCCCTACTCCATCTAATAGACTTATTTTTTTTGTATTTCGGCTTTATCAAATGAATTGATAGTGAAATCCAACATAGAAAAACGATTGTGAATTCGTAGAACACAAAAAAATAATTGTTAATTTTTTTAATCACGAGTAATTAATGATTAATTTAACTTGGTAAACGTCTAAAAACAGGTTTTTTGCAATTATTGCATTAAAAACTCATTTTTTTCTTACATGTTTTTCCTAAATGTGTTAAATACCAAAATTATGACAAAAATGAAACTAAAATTAACCCTGTACGTCGTCCGGTTAACCGTTTGTGAACCCGGTTAACCCTTATGTTTTTGTGGTCAAATCGACCAAAAAGTGTCCAAGGGTAGTCGGAAATCTTCCGAAAGTATGCTCATTCGATTTAGGACCATCGATTTGCTTATAGTGTGAATTATGAACGATCAGAGATGACTCTCAGAAGAGAAAATACAAAACCGGGACAAACGTTCGGGTACCGCTAATTATTTTTGGTTTGGGGTTAAATATGTAACATGCAAGTTAGCATAATAATAAACTCTAAACAACTTAATTACAATTGAGCACTCACTGTTTAGTTCGTTCTATAAATCTTACATCATAATCATTCATCGGATAGAATATTGTTGAATTGAATCCTTTGCATATAGTCATGGCATCTTCTGCCATGCACCTGTGTAAACTAATCACAGTATTATTGTGTTCCTCCCAACCGCGTAAAAAAGTCATGTTGTTCCTTGTTTGATGCCATAATCGTTCTACAGAAACAATTTTAAAATGAGAAAAATTAATCAATTACTACGGTAGGTTATCTAGGGGTGACATCCCCTTTTCCGTTTTTTTAAGTTAAGGGCTATTGCGGTCTTGTTGAGATTGAGGAACTTCAGGTAATTTTCGTACTCTTTTTTAAGGGTGGTCTGCTCGATTTGTTTACAAACATGCATGAAAAATAAAACGTTATTGTGGACAAGGCATACATTCAATCAATTTGAAAATGCCCTGTACACATTTTTCCAACCTTCCGCAATCATTTCCCATCTTTTCACGCACCATAACTATTGACAGTGAACTTGAACTCGACCCTGAACTTTGCACTTCCGGTTTCTCATTCGGTTTATTTCGTTTGAACGGCTTGTTGGATCAATTTTATTTTTTTGTCGAAAAATGTGAAATAAAAAACTACAACTTTGTCAGAAAACATTTTCAATTTTTAATTAATTTTGTTAATTATTCGAAAATTAGTGCTTTGACGTATTTTCAATTGAAAAAAAATAACGATCTAAGAAAAAATCTGAAAATGTTTTCTGACAGTTTTGTAGTGAAGGGCCTTAAGATTATCAGAAAGAAAGAATCAAATAAATACCAGTTGCCGTATTTACGAAATAACTTTTTTGGCACATTTTGGAACTATATTTTTACGTAAAAATGATAATGTATCGTGCAGTTAGCACTCAAGTCGTGCCTTGTTTACCCCTAAAGTTACTGTGAAGTTACCCTGAAGACTGCTTATGACGATAAAAGACAAATTAAATTAAGGACCGGTCAGTCCCTTTGTTTACAAAAAGAACGTTCGGGAGAAACGCTATAAAATTTGTTCTACAACTACAATTGGCTTATTTCTTTTTTTGTTCTTGAAGAACAAGGCTTCTTCTTTCAGATGATGTTATCTGGGTTGACATCATTACTAGTATTGACCGCCTACGGCGCGCTTGAACTTCAGTTAAACTCGAACTTGAGCTGCCCATCACTTGAACAGTGTTGATGGTATTGATTTCATTTTTGTGACTAAATCTTCATATAAAAGAGGCGCACATTTCTATGTGGGCTTTTTTTCGTCNCTGATAGAAATTGTGCGATGACTTCATCAAATATATGATTTTATCACAAATGAAAAACCGTCAAAAATTTCGAGAATTAGTTGGTCAAGTTATTTTTTCTAGTCTTATTTACGATAAATACCCCTAAACAAATAACAAAACCCAAAAAATATAATACCTAGAGATTTTAAAGATTTCCGTTTCCGTTTGTACACAACGCCTATGTCCCCTCCTTAATGATCATGTTCCGTCATAGAACATGACATAATCTTAAAATAGCAAATTTCCGTCCACGAAGTGGACGGAAATTTTATTTCCGTGCGCTAAACGACATACCAATGAATGAATCTTAATTATTTGTCTCGATGCTTCAAGATTAGGGTGTACGCGCTCGATCAAATATGTTTCTCCTTTTCTCTCTTTTTGGTTATAATTTATTTTTAATATACACCACCTGCGCCGTTATGTTTCCGGNATTGTTTTAAGTTCCGGGCATTATGTTAACTTTAGGGGCGTTAAGTTTCGTAGCCAGGCGGTGTAATGTATGATAATGCTACATCAATATTTCTAAGGTGGCCGATAATCCTAAAGCAGAGATGTACTTTCGGATTCAGATTCGAGTTAAAGTTACCCGATTTTACCCCCTGGGTTGTAATAGCAAGTTTCCGTGCGCTAAACGACATACCAATGGATGAATCTTAATTATTTGTCTCGATGCTTCAAGATTAGGGTGTACGCGCTCGATCAAATATTTTTCTCCTTTTCCCTCTTTTTGGTTATAATTTATTTTTAATATATCAAAGTTTGTGCTAGTACAGTTTGTGCTGTACTTATTTTCAGTTTTACAATAGAACATTTTTATG
>SCLG01001527.1:0-16162 GCA_004367875.1 Oikopleura albicans
TTTTCACGACAAGCTACATAGTGCGTATTATTTAGTAACCAAAATTATGGAAATTAAAAGAAAATCGTACATTATGTTAATAACCTACAGAAGGGCATCAAAGAAAGGGCCAGGGGTCGCCAACTAAAAGACGATTTTTTTGAAAATTTTTTTGACGCCAAGTAAGGGACAATTTTCGTCAAGTAAGGGACGCTTTTTGCAAAAAAAAATCAAGTAAAGGACGCTTTTTCAAAACAGGGAATCGTCCCTTACTTGGCGGCCACTCTGTAATTGAATTGTCTTAAAATTAGTCGGCAGGCCGTTTGGAAAAGTAAAAATAATTTTTTTCTATGTCTTTTTTCGTCAAAATTTTGACGAAACGCAATTAAAACAAACTATTTTCAAACTCAGGTTTTTCATCACATTTTTTCGAAAATATTTTTCACGAAGCATTTTTTAGCAATTTTTTTTTTTTGAAAAATCACGTTTTGAACGTGCCATTTTATTGAATATCTGAATATATGAAAATATGCATTCAATAACATATGCTATTAAGATTGGTGTGAAAAACGGCCACAATGCGCATCATATACATATATCATTTCATCAGAACGCAGTAATTGCATTCTCAAGACGAAAATTGGTACCAAAAGCTGTCCAACCGGTATAAAATTGCATTCTGGCCGAAAGTGTGATCGAGTTGACGCATCAAGTTTTTGCTCAGGTTTTTATCATAAATTATGATTCATAATAATAAACATACAAATTGATGTGGGTAAAAATTTTTGGGACTGCGGACTTCGCAAGGCGACACCCTAAAACGCCGCATTTTTCTCTATAATCTCTTAGAGAGCGAAAAAGAAAAAAAAATGATTTTTGATGAAATTTGTAGCATCGATCTTTCGAAAAGATCTGAGACAAATTCATTTGGTGGTTTTTTTTTTAGTTTACCCAAATTTTTCTTTTGATTTTACGACCCTTTAGAATACGCTAAGAAAAAAATTAAAAAAGCCAAAATGTAAATCAAAATCTCTTCTAGTTCACTACGTCGGCCGATTTTTGATTTTTAACTCCTGGAGCCCAGGATTGATTTTCTGCCAAACCTGCCCGGTTTTTTCCTCTATTCAATAATGTAAAAAAGTGAAGCGTAGCGGACGCGCGAAAAAAAAATGGAGCGAAAAAAGGAAGAAGCTTTTTGGCGGAGACAAGCGGAACCAGGCGGAACTTCCTTAATTTTAGATACTCCAAAATTGTTTTAATATCAAAATGGAAATAATTTTATTACTATCACATCACATCACATGATCGGATCTTCTTGCTAAGTAAGTTATGAAGTCCTTCCAATCCAATCCGTCGTCCGAGTTTGATTATGATTATATCTTCCAATATCTAATTATGATTAGGTGTGCATGGATATGGCTATCTCGTAAGGCCAGCAAACTATTGACATGATCTTACTTGTATTCTAATCAATTTGATACACTGAATTTTGAGGTTTCGTAGTTAGCTGGTGAAGTTTACGCTAAAGTTTGGGTAGCTTTTTTACGCTATTTTTTTTTACGTTTTTTACGCTAAATTGGCCGCAATAATCTAAAATTATCTTCTGATTGGTTGTAACTTTGATTACATCTTTTCGTTTTAACGTTGTGTTTTGTTTCCATTTCCTTTTTGCATTTTCCGAATACAAAAATCGAAAAAACACCGAGAAAAAACTGTTCGAAAAAAATTGCAGGTTATATTTGTGTGTTCTTAAAACTTGTTTAAAAAATATATTTAAAAAAATATTTTGTGTGTTAATAAAACTTGTTAAATATATTTAAAAATATATTTTTATTAACAATTATTTTTTATATCAAATCTCCAACGCCAGATCGCCGTCAGATTCTCTTTCATTTTTTTCGCGCGTCCGCTTCGCTTCACTTTTTTGAATAGAGGAAAAAAACGGGCAGGTTTGGCAGAAAATCAATCCTGGGCTCCAGGAGTTAAAAATCAAAAATTGGCCGATGTAGTGAACTAGAAGAGATTTTGATTTACATTTTGGCTTTTTTAATTTTTTTCTTAGCGTATTCTAAAGGGTCGTAAAATCAAAAGAAAAATTTGGGTAAACTAAAAAAAAAACCACCTTTGTTTTTTGAGAAAAAAGGCTATACAATAATGTCTTTTTACGCTTTTATTTTTGATACAGACCTTGGAACGCTATGCATAAACTATATAGTACTCATCAGGGATCGGCAACAGCCTGCTGGCCTGCCCCGTTCAAGTGAACTGCCCTGGGCAGTTCGTGAACTGAGCGGCCGAGGCGAGCACAGCTCATCAAAATTTTGAACCTCGACATCGTGGCGAGGGCAGCTCATTAAATTTTTGATCTCTACAGCGCAGTCGAGCACAGTTCCTTTACTTTTTGGATCTCGACAGCGCAACTCATTTCGATTTCTAAGCTCGAAAAACAGCCAAGCACAGCTCATTTTAATATTTTCGACAGCTGGCTGTCAAGCTCGTCTATCGTGCTCGCCTCTCGACCTGCTGAGCCTGAGTAAGCTGCTTCGTTTATCTGCTTTTAGTTTAAGGACAGGACAAAGGAGTCGTTTAGAAACTTGTCCCGTCATAAAATGTCCTCTAACGGTTCTAATTTACGTCGAATTTTTTTAAAGTTGGACATCGAGATTCCGTTAATACATTTGGTAACCGATAACAATTCTCATTGACCCCCACAGAGCTTTGACCTTAGCAAAAACAGAAATTTATAAACGCTACTAGTATTAAAGTTTTAAAAATATTGGATTCGTTTTTGTTATTAAACGAAGAGTATTAATAAAAAACGCTTTATCGTTTCGTTTCCGATTTTTGGATTTGAGTCCCTGTAAAAAAATTTCGATAAAAACCAGAAAAATGGGGTGACCACTCGAGTATCGTGATCTTGATTTTTTTGAAATCCAAATTAAAAAAATCCGAAACGATACGTTGTAATGCATATACACAGGGTGCGCCGTTATGTTTCACAAAAAAAAATCGGAAAAAAGTGAAACATAATGGCCCGAGCGGGAAATAGTGAAACGGCGCAGTGCGTAGGCGAATTGGACTGCATTTCACTGAAGTGAAACATAACGGCTCCTACGGGAATTTTTGTAGATTGTTTCAAATTTCAGTAAATTTTTCGAGTATGCGTTATAATCGAGCGCTAAAAAATGATTAAAACAGAGAAAAATGGCTAAAAAGAAAAAAAAAACGTTTTAAGCGTTATAAGCGACAAAAGCGCTTATAACATTATACATATTATTGTATTGCATTATGTGACGAAATTCCAGCGTTGTTTTTAAGACAATTTTTTTGTGAAAAACTTGCCTACTTACTTTTTATTTGAACTATTTAGTGTTAACTTACTTAGGTGTGTGGTGTAGAAATCTTAAATAGTAGCTAAATCAAGAAGTTCTAGATGTCTTTTATATTTGTATATTTTTTGTATCCCAAGTGAAACATAACGGCGCAAAGCGTAGGCGGATAAGCTGGAAAATTTTTACGAAAAAAAGTGAAACATAACGGCACGAGCGGGGACAGGTGAAACATAACGGCGCGAAACATAACGGCGCACCCTGTGTAATAAATGTTTATTTTGCAAATGAAATCAATATGTTGTCGTTACAGCTCTTAAATCAGTACAGGGGACCCCAAAGTAAGGGTCACCTTTTTCGATTTTCAAAAGTGCCAAAAAATGGCCCTTACTTTGGGGTGGCCCTTACTTTGAGAAAGTGGATATTTTTATCTGGTAGTCTGATAACTTAAAATAGCGTTAATTTTCTATGATTACACAGAACCAATTACATTATGTTAACAAAAAAGCCCCTATATTACATTATGTTACAAGAAAAAAAAATTCCCCAACTTTTTCGCCTACCTTCTACCACATTATGTTAACAAAGTTACATTATGTTAACAGTTTTGAACGTTTAATGGTGTTAACATAACGTGTTAGGTGGTTATTTAAACTTCTAAAAAGTGAACATACGTTTTTGATCTCACCGCAAAACGCCCAACAATGGTTTTAGACTGCTGAGTTTTTCAGATGCGGTTCCATATTTTAATTTTTTTGAAAAAAAATGCACTTTTTTTCAAAGAGTGGTTAAGTGTGAAAAAACATTTGGTTTCCGGCCTAAATGGTTCAATTGCTATGAAAAATATTTTTTGTCAAAAAACCACAGCCAAGGTCAGTTCACTGGCTTTTCAGCTCGACTGGGCAGCCAAGCACAGCACAGCTCAATTTTATTTTTGAGCCCAAGAGCACAACCGAGCACAGGAATGAACTGGTACATCCTTCATGACAATTACCAAGATTAAATCAACCTGAAAAACATATAAACGTATTTCTAATAATTATTTTCGTAATATTTCTGTAGATTTAACTGCTGTGGCCCTGATGCACCTTTTGATGCACTTTTTCATATTTTTCTTTAATTTCTCAACGATTTGAGGTATTCTGGATTGGATTTTTTTATTTTAATAATTGACTCATTGCGCATAATATGATACTTAGTTTATTAATTTTCGTCACCAAAATGAGATTCGATCAACAATATGGTGTCTCGAGGTGTAAAATTTTTCTCTGGTATGACATTTATTGCTTATAAAATGAAGGTTCAAAAAATTTATAAATGACTAAATACACCACATAACCTGTTATGTTGACAAAATTCCAAAATGATTACACTTTAGGATTACATAATTTTCGATTTTCAATTAATCAACCAAACGTCCTGCCCAATTATGTTAACAAAATTCCCTTTGTTAACAATTTCTGACGTCTGATGGTGTTAACATAACGGATTATGTTATGTAAATCACGTTTGGTACCGCGGTCTTTCGAAAGAAACGGTCATTCAATAAAAATGGAAGAATTGTACCCTGGGCGGAACTTCTTCGACAAAGGGAATGTCATCAATGGCGTTTATCCCTATATAGACATCATTCGGATCAACGTCATTTTCAGTTTCAGGGAAGCGGGGTTCTTGATCATCAGCGAAAAAAAATCCTGTTCCATTCAGGTCATAATATTTACGAGAGAAAATTGGGTTGTGAGTCTTTTCAGTCTGAGAATAAAAAAAAACAGAGACCACGTGAGCTCATTTTATTGGCTTACAAGTATAAACCAGACCCAATGTCATAAATAGACTAGTAAATAAACACACACAAAACGTTTTTATATAAAAATATGGAATCTAAAGAGAAGAGACAAAAAATGCGCCAAAAGGCGCATTCAGGCGCGCCACGCGGTAGTAAATCCGGCGCGCAGCACTTAATATAACTCGCAAACCGGTTAACATAATTTAGTAAAAAATATTTTTCTTTAAGAAAATTAACAAGTTTGTGTTTATTTCAACTAATTTATATTGTAAAATAATCTTGGAACAAACGGCTTTTCACTGATACAATTTTAGAGTCTTGATTAGCGGTTTCTAATTTTTTAGAAACAATGATTGATCGCTGCCTCCACTTCAGTTGCTGCGATATTATATATCCATACGCGTCAGCTCTATATTGGCGGAATCGTAATATGAAAATACCAGATGAATGTGTTATACCTTTGTCTAAGGAAGCAAGAAGCATCTTAGACAGTAGTTTTGATGCAACGACAACTTACGCACCGATTCAGGAATTGTATTTTGCATCATCATTCCAGTTGTATTCCCCGATATCTTCAGAGATTTCAGTAATAAATTATTATTATTATTTCGCTTTACACGGTTATTTTTAATTTTCTCGAATTCGAAAAATAACTGCACAGTTGATGTGTTGATCAACATGTTCTTAGTATATTTTTAATAGTTGCGCCTTTAGTTTTGCATGAAATACAGCCTAAAGTTTAGGATCATCAAAGAGACGAAGTAACTAAAAGATATATAATATACTACTCACTCGATGGGTTCGAACAAGATGAACATCATAGACCGAATTGCCCTTCCAAAAGTGTAATTCTGAAAGCACTAGAAGAACTATCAGAAGAGATCTGTTTTGACTTCAAAGAAGTAAAAGTTGGAAACGAAAAATTGGAAGATCTGAGACTTCGAGGGCCACATAATACTAAAACAATTCTGACGCCAGGAATATGTCAGCGATGGTTGTGAATAAATTTTATGTTATATGTTTTTCAGAAAAAAGCGATGTGATGACACATGACTGATAGATATAAATCTATAAGTTTTATGAATTAGCTCACAAGATGTGCACAGTAAATCGGTCATTATGACCTTTTATATTATTTCTCATTTTCTTTATCGTGCGTGGCTTTAACGAGATCAAGAGGACCGCGGTAAACTTCTATGTATCGGAAAAAAACTTTAAAAAAAAAACTTATAGGGCTCAAAAAGTTGTTGAAAATGTTCCGAAAATACTCCCGATACTAGGAATCTAGGATATTATTTACATACAAAATATGTTTTATTTCGTCATGGTCCTAGATGGGATATGAAATCAATGACGAAGAATTCAAAAATATTATTTTACATGCGTGTAGTCCAATATTAGACCTGTAAAATTGTGTGAAAATGGAGATTATCTGCCATCA
This sequence comes from Oikopleura albicans, assembly GCA_004367875.1. Classification (NCBI taxonomy): domain Eukaryota; kingdom Metazoa; phylum Chordata; class Appendicularia; order Copelata; family Oikopleuridae; genus Oikopleura; species Oikopleura albicans. The sequence goes on from SCLG01001527.1 coordinate 6,536, forward strand.
TCACATTTGCATTTCCCACCCTAATTTAACCGCAATCTTGATCTAGTTCAGTTAATAACAATTTAACAACCCTTTCAGTCTCCAATTGGCCGAGTGAAAAATCATATAATAGGGCTACCTTGCGGATGTAAGAAAGGAGAAATTCAACATGAAATAATTCACGCTTTGGGATTTCATCATGAACATACTCGACCAGACCGCAATAATTATATACAAATAAATTATGAAAATATTATAGAAGAAAGGAAAGGCAATTTTGCGAAACTAATCGCCAACGGAACCGATTATGGAGGGGAAGGTTATCATGACTTGGAAACGCCTTATGACATTATTTCTATTATGCAATATGGATCACGGGAACATGTGAAAAATTCAAATACACGATCAATCGAACTGAAAGGAGGCGGAGAAATAAGAAAACGACCTTCAATGATAAGAAAACCTTCTTCAATGGACATTTATTCAATTTGTAAAAAGTACAATTGCGCAAGATGTGCTTCGGAAGATATTCCGTCTTACCAAAATAAAGGTAAATTTCCTACATAGTTTTAATTTTAGCGTATATTTGAGTGTATGTCATAGAAAGGTCTAACTTCTGATTGGCTTAGAAAAAAAAACTCTGACCACAAATTTCTTGTCAGTGAAAGTGATCATCATCCTTAAGGGTGGTCTGCTCGATTTGTTTACAAACATGCATGAAAAAGAAAACGTTATTGTGGACAAGGCATACATTCCATCAATTTGAACATGCCATGTACACATTTTCCCCACTTTTGGGAATCATTTCCCATCTTTTCACGCACCATTACTTTTGACAGTGACCTTGAATTCGAGCCTGAACTTGGCACTTCTAGTTTAGCATTTTTGCTTCACAGTCTGAACGGCTTGTTGGATCAATTTCGTTTTTTGTGGAAAAAGTGTGAAATAAAAAAATATACAATTTTGATAGAAAACATTTTCGATTTTTAATTTATTTTTTTTAATTATGGGAAAATTAGTGTTTTTACCTATTTTAGACTCAAAAAAATAACGATCCAAGAAAAAAACTGAGAATGTTTTCTGACAGATTTGTAGCGAAAGGCCTTCAGATTATCAGAAAGAAAGAATCAAATAAATAGCAGCTACAGTATTTACCCTGAGGCATTTTTTGCACATTTTGGGACTATATTTTAGCATAAAAATGATAATGTATCGTGCAGTTAGTACTCAAGGCGTGCCTAGTTTGACCCCTAAATTACTGTGGAGTTACCCTAAAGACTCTTTAGGACGATAAAAGTCAAATTAAATTAAAAGAAGAACACAAACAAATTTTAGCAAATAGCAATCGTGGGAGTGATTTCCCAGTTTATCGATAAATTTGAAATTTTGAAATACTCAAAATTTCTAGAATTTGTGGTTTAACTTATTTTTTTGCACTAGAACTCATTCACTAAACATTTACAGATAATCTGAAGAGAACTATATGTATTCAATGCGGTGTAATAAATAAAATGGTGTTGAGTTGTAAACAAATCGAGCAGACCACCCTTAAAAATTCATTTTACGTCCCGTAAAAAATGTAGAAATTTAACTGTATGGATTTTTTGGTGTAGAACACAAATGTTTAATAAGTAAAATCCGCTTTGTCATTGTTATTTTGATGACCTTCTAGTGCTCCAAAAAATTAAATCGACCGGTTACTCAAAAACCAGCAACTAAACATGCCTCGTCGTAATCAGAAAAAATGTCGTTCGTAGTGTGTTCTATCGATTGAGCACAAATTTTGCTCAAATAAAAATCAACAAAATTAAACCGACCGGTATCTCGAAAACCCGTGGTCCAAAACATTTTTCATACACATTTGCGGAATCATCTTGTTGTGATCAAAAATAATAGCCAATAAGTTTAGAGTTCAGTGCTTCTAATAATTATTCGATAAAGAATATTTTCGCCGTAATTTAGAAAAAAAACCCAATCAAAAAACAGCCAATCACGAGCTCTTAAGGGAAGGAGGACTATATTTAAATCACATATGATATATGATTTTAGCGTACAAACGATTAATGAACAAATGTGTTAACCAAGAACGGTACTATTGGTCGAGTCGATGCTTTGACGGCTGGGCGGAATGCGACGAACAAGATGATGAACGAATAAGCAATATTTGCCAAGGTTAGTATAACACAGGCGGATTTGGGAGAATACAGAATAAGGCGAAACTTGAAAACGACGAAACCTAAAAAGTCATAACTTATAAATAGGGTGTTTCATATTTTTTCAACTTTGTTCGTTTAAAGACAATTCGTGAAATAATCAAACTTTTCAGTACAAACGTTTATGACTTTTTTCGTAAAATTAAAAAATGCTTCAAAAACTTTTAAAAAGTTTTTTCAGTTTAACCCGTGCCCGTATGAAAACGAATGTTTAACGGAGACATAACGATCCATTTTTCGACGCGCCGTACAAATAAAAGTACACCAGATGATTCGTTATAGCCTATAACTTATAGGGCTAGTTTTTGAGAAACCGAAATTTTGCCAATTCCGCCTAAACCTGATCGATTATAGGGCTAAAAATACGTTATAGGGCTACATTTTTTCGCTTTTTCTCGAATCTGTTATACACCACCTGTCTACGTAACTTAACAAAACTTTTGGAAAAAAAAGGTGTTAAGTTACGTGATTTTTGTTAAGTTACGCCCATTTTGTTAAGTTAGATGGGTAGCGCGTAGGCGGAAGTGCTGGAAAACTTTTTCAAAACTGTTAAGTTACGCCAATTTAGGCTTTTTTGTCCAAAATTGACAAAACTGTTAAGTTACGTCAATTTAGGCCCTTTTCTCTAGATTTATTTCAAATTTCAAAGAAAAATGTGATAATTTCCAATAATATGTGTTATATCACATAACTTATGTGTGATATCAAAGATATCATATTTTACCATAAAAATAATCAAATTACAAAAAAAAATCACTTTCAATTAAGATAAATAGAGATTTTAAAAATTGTGGATAAGTCGTCTCAGCGGCATAGTTTATGGATAGCGTTCTAAAATCTGTATCCTAAAAAACGTAAAAAGACATGGTTTTGTAGCATTATTTTCTTAAANGGGGGGAGGTCTTCAATTTTTTTTGAAAATGGTTATAAGGTCAAGTCATTTTTTTTTTCGTGCATTAAGGTCAAGTCATTTTTTTCGAGCTTGACCTTATAACCATACCCCCCTGTACGAAATTCTACAAATTGACTGTTATCTTGAATGCACCGGTGCCATTAGACGCTAATTTTTTTCTGTTTTGAACAACAATTGATTTTTTATGCATATTTTTACGCTTGTTCTTCAGTGCGCACAAAATAAAATTGATAAACTGGAAATATACAGTAGTATTATAGTTGTAGTTGTAGTTGTGTATACCTAATCTAGGTTGATGCACTGTCCAGTAGTTGGAGAATTGAAAAATATGAGAGTTAAGTCTTAAGGGTGGTCTGCTCGATTTGTTTACAACTCAACATCATTTTTTTTATTACGCCGCATTGAATACATATAGTTCTCTTCAGATTATCTGTTAAGGTTTAGTGAATGAGTTCAAGTGCAAAACAAATAAGTTATTCCACGAATTCTAGAAATTTTGAGCATTTCAAAATTTCAAATTTATCGATAAACTGGGAAATCACTCCCACGATTGCTATTTGCTAAAATTTGTTTGTGTTCTGCTTTTAATTTAATTTGACTNTAGCCGACACGGTATACTAGAAACGCGCAGCCGATTTTCATGAGACGAAACTAGTATACCCAGGATGAAAATTTGATTGGGTTTGAATCATTTTTTGAAATTTCGATTTCCCAGACGGTTACCCTATCTATTCTTTCGTAATTTTGTTTCTCTATATTTTTTTGCTCTGTAAATGTCCGTTCGAGACTCGTTAGTTATAAATCGAACATATTTGTAATATTTATTTTCACGATATTTCTCAAATCTTGACATTTTCAATTGCGTTTTTTACCACTTGTAAACACCATTTAAGGATGGGTAGGTCGCATTGTTTACAAACATAACTTCACGGGAAACCGCTATAAAAGTCATTCTGTACCATGAATTGCATTAATTTTTTTTTTGTTTCTAATGGATAAAGGAGAGAAGCATTACATGACAACATTTGCGAGACCATAACTATTGCCCTAGAACCCCCACGTGGCCGTGAATTTCATGAAAACTCAAATTTCAAACTCTAATGGCTCATACAGTGTTCAACCGATTGAGTTCGTTATTGTTGCAAAATGATACAAATGATAATACATTTTTTTATNACGGTTTATATATGTGAAAAATTTGGGCACTTATGGAGCAGAAAATGTTTGAAGTTATTTATACAAAAAAAATTAATTGATAGCGTTAACCATTCAATTTTTATGATAGATTTTTGTCGACATTTTTTTTCGAGAATTTGAGGTGTTGTAACCCCCTTAAGGATGGGTAGGTCGCATTGTTTACAAACATAACTTCACGGGAAACCGCTGTAAAAATCATTCTGTACCATGAATTGCATTATTATTTTTTGTTTCGAATGGATAAAGGTGAGAAGCATCAAATGACAACATTTGCGAGACCATAACTATTGCCCTAGAACCCCCACGTGGCCGTGAACTTCATGAAAACTCAAATTTCAAACTCTAATGGCTCATACACTGTTCAACCGATTGCGTTCGTTATTGTTGCAAAATGATACAAATGATAATACAATTTTTTATAAAGAGCCTTTTTTGGTAAATGGTCCAGAACTCGACAAATTTCAAAAAACCCGAAAAAAGGCCAATTGCTATATTTTATGACCTTGATATTTAGTGAACAAAACAAGATATCTCAAAAAGGCTCTTTATAAATCTTCTATATTTATTAAAGTAAATTTGGCCACAAAAATCAAATTGCTGCGACGTTCGATACTAAAGTTATAAAAATACGGTATGCAAGAATCACGGCGAAAAAAGATGATTCTTTGTAATAAAACGTGCAGTGTTACGTAATTGATATATAAGTTTGTATTTAAACCTCAATCGCTTTTACTATGGACCTTGTCGACTACTTTTATGATAAAATTAAAGTAATCGAAGAATTTTATAATAGCATATTTTAGTAAATTGGATGAGTGATTTTTTTCATTTTCGCTTTTGGACGTATTTTTTGAACGTCATTTTTTTCTAGAAATTTCATAAAATTGAACTTGATTGTACTTCAAAATTGCACTAAAACCTTAACCAGTTGATAAAACAAGGTCAAATATTACTAAAATGTATTTTTCTGGTTTTCAGTTTTTAGTAGTAAACAAATCGACCTACCCATCCTTAAGCTAATAGAAAAAAATTGAGAAAATACTAAAGGTCACTTAAAGTATTTTCTCGATTGTTTTTCTAAGCTTGCGAACTTAGCAAGCTAGTCATTTAGAAGTTAATTTGAACCAAAAGTGCTCAAAGCTTTTTTTTTAATTAACGGTAAAACAAAGTGTAGACCAATTTTTTGAAAGAATTTTTTCTGTCGATTTGTTGAACAATCTCTATCGGTTATTATTCCATACCTTATCGGCCATTTTATTTCCATTAGAAATTTGTATAAGAGCGGAATATATCTGAAAAATACGCATTTTTGCAACTGATTAAAAATCAATAGGCTATTGAACTGGTGTATTTATATATAAACTCCTGGTGCGCCACCAAATTTTGGAGCAGAATTTGGTGATTTCGTAACGATTACGTGTCCATTAAACAAAACGTTCAAATACAGAACGCTAAAATCAATGTGAAGTGTCAAATATGAACCAAGTTATGAAATACTTTTAACTTATAAATACAAAGAAATTATATTATGTTTCATACAGTCACATGGTTATGAATAAGCGGCCCTTATGGCCCATAAGTTATTGGGTGATTTATTTTAAACTTTTTTTTTCTGAAATGTTAATTTTTATAGCTTTTCGCATAATTTATGTGTAAATTTGGTATTAAAATGGTAACGTTTGACACACCAGTTACTGGTGACCAGTAGTAACACAGACCTTAATTTCAATATGGACGTTTTTACTGATTTTTGACACATTTTTATACAGTGTTCTAATCCAACATGGTATAAATTAAAAAATATTAACATTAGAGCGCAAAGTCCTTTTTTCCAAGTCATTGTTATGGAATAATTTATGCCGCCTAGTTATTGTTATAGCATAATTTATGCCGCATGAAATATGTGAAGGCTAGCTGACCAAAAGGTTCTAAGTGTTGATTGTGCAGTTATCAATCTAGCATTGGAACAAGCAATTACGAATTAACATAAAAACCAGCTATGATAAAATTTACGATTCGAACAAGGACGTGTTTATACTACATACATGAACAACCATTATGATATGTCGTTTCTATCCATAACGCACAAGGTCATTTACGTCGACTTTGATAACCATTGATCAGTCTCTATCTCTCAGAAATAGTACAGATTCCATACTGAGTTATAAGTCTACTTTCGGTATAAACTATTCTCAGCGAGTGACTTTTGAAATCGTATACAGTCTGTTAACATGATGCGTAGTTAACCGTCGACTATTGCGCAATTAGCAGTTCACCGTCCATTTTTTTTTAAATTAATCGACGGTTAACTGTGCACCTAATGTGTCTCACAGTTCGATTTCATAAAAGATATCCAGGTACGAATCGAATTAGGTATATCGAATTAGGTGTATACGATTTCAAAAGTCGTACCGTACGATACCCAGGTAAGTTCACTTTTTGAACAGAGTCGGAAACCATTACATGTTTTAGATAATTTGCATGTCATAAGATATTGTATGACAAGACTGAGCATTATCACTTCCGATGTAAATTTAATTTTCTCTGTTGAAAAGAACTAGGGTTTCCCATAAAAGGCGCGTGGCCTATTTGTCAACTTAAAAACAATACCTTAATTGGTCTTTGTATGTGGTCAAACACCACCAAGGGTGTCAAGTGAGAAAGCATGATGTTTAGAATGTCGTAATGGTCGCACCTGGTGACTGAGAAAGGAGTTCAAAACTTTAAGGCGAAATTAAGTGTTGTTAGGGCTAGGCTGTCCACAGTTAAAACAAATGTCCAAGTACAGGTTTGCTCAAAAATGCGAAAAAATCGAATTCTCCGGCTGAAGGTACATTGAATCACAAAATTTCATCAGTTTTGGAAACTGTTGGAAAAGGTTAGCGTGTGGACAGCCTAGCCTGAGCGTCCTAATTGGCACTGATAGTGTATCATCTAGCGTACTACCTCACTTGGAATTATGATTGAAGGTTCATTTGCCATGTGGAACAATACCGAATGTTTTTCGGTACCATTTACAAAAAAAAAACATAAAAATATGTCTCAGAAGGTTAAACAAAAGAGAATCTGTAATTTTCTTTGTACGTTCTCTCCAAAAAAAGTCAAAAAATGTTACTAAGGTTAAGGTAACTCAGTAAGTTAATTGTCGACCCATCATCGATAAGTGGTAATTATGGTGGCTGCCGATTATCAGTTTGCCGCAAGTAGGACGACCTAAAAACAAATTGTCATTTCGTTGTTCTGATATCGTGTTTCTTAAAATAACAGGTGTCTGATAACTTCAAGGTCAGGAAGTGTTCAGACTTTTTTTTCTAAATTTTTTTCTAAAATCTTACTCCATCAAAATCTTCATCCATCAAATTGTTTCGCTTTGCCGTTCAACAAAATTCACGAAAAAAGCTCCACTCGAACTTTGAGCCATACCTAGAATGGTCGTGGCCACTGACCAGTGTTGGAAAGGTTGGCTAACGGTCAAATTTTCCCAAACGCGCAACGAAAGCGTTGGCCAACACTCCAAATTTTCCCAACGTGAGCGTTGATCAACGCTTAAACTGTCCCAACGAAAGCGTTGGCCCACGCTTCAAAATTTCCCAAGCCTAATGCAAGCCTTATGCAAGCGTTGATAACGCTCAAACGCTCTCAACGCGTCTGAAAGAAAATTTCCCAAACGCTCAACATTCCCAAAATGTTGGTTGGGCGTTAGCCAACGCATCCCAACGCTCAACGCTTTCAACAGTAGTTCCGGTATTTTAAAACTACCTCATTAAAACTAATTTATCATAATGATAAAAATTGCACAATAAGTGCCTACGCGGAACTTAAAAAGTCAAAAAAATTAGTCATTTTTGCAAGAAATACTCTTTTTAGCATAGAGAAAAGTATTTGTCTCAAAAATTTTGAACCTTAACAGATTACATACATCTGTATTACATGTATTTCAACAATATCATCAACAACAATATTTCACAATATCATCAACATTTTCGTCCATCACAGAATACACTGTATTCAATACAGTAGCTCTTTTTAACTATTACATAAAATATGTGTCATCCTATTTCTAGAGTGCATTTATTATCATTAAATTTATAAATTATTCAGAAAAGGGAAGTTAATATTAATTAAGGTATTTCAAAAGACTTATCTTTATTTCCTGTCACAAGTTGCGTCATGAAACAATGACAGACTACCAGTGATATCCCTTGGATCAGACGAGAGATTTTTGAAGAGAACCATAGACCGAGAATTAAACTCCCGCACAGGGCTCGGCATAATCAGTTGTCTTACTTGGCTTGGCTTGGCTTAGCTTAACTTCGATGCGCCGGTGCTAAAATTGATGTGCGATTTTGACTACATGTGGCTCTCACGGTTAAACCACCTTTTTAAGTGCGTGTTTATTTACACGCATTTTCCCCTACGGGTTCCCAAAAACTCCTTCCCCCTGAGAGTTAAAAATAGAAAAGAATATAATAGCAATATAATAGCAGGTTAGTTTTTAACCCTTAAGTTATGGGCTATAATTCAGTATAACTAACTTATAGCCTAATTGCTATTCTGTATACAGGGGGGTCGCCAAATAAGGGCCCCTCAAATAAGGGTCGCTTTCGCCAAATAAGGGTCAGTCGCGCAAAATGAGGGTCGCTTTTTCCGAGAAAAATATTATTGCGCCAAATAAGGGTCGCTGATTTTATGCTTGATTCTCACGGATAATTTTTACTATTTTTTTTTTGTTCGCTTATCGAAATAATTAATTTAAATTGTTTTTAATCTGTAATTTAGTCGTAAAAGTAATACAATAAAAAATAAAACGCAAAAAAAAACATATTTTCATACAGTATCAGCAATAAAATATGCATATCCTGGCTTCAACAAATGAGGGTCGGGTCGCCATATAGGGGTCGGTTTTTCAAAACAAGAAACCGACACTTATTTGGCGACCCCCTGTAATGCTAAAAACGGAAAATTTCCCGACATTAAATCCGCCGTATAGAACCAAAAAAAAAACTTGACGCTTTTAGGTCAATCCGGCTGACGTACATTACACAGGTTAAGTACTTAACCGTCCACTAATTTTTTTTTCAAAACTGGACGGTTAAGCCGGTTCCGGACGGTTAAGCCGGTAGTGCGTAGGCGATTTTTTTGGGAAAATTAAAAAAAAAACGAAGTGGACGGTTAAGCAAAAATAGCCATTTTATATAAAAACTTGATCTCCTATAACACGTGACTCTTTTTTATGACTGTTATTTCTTACTATTTTATACTTTTTTACTCAATTGACCATTGAAAAAGTTTTAATATTGCTATATGACATTAATTTTTGAGAAA
>SCLG01001529.1:0-14507 GCA_004367875.1 Oikopleura albicans
GTGGTAACATAACGGAATTTTGGTAACATAACGGGTGTTAACACAACGGCGCAGGTGGTGTAAATATTACTTTACGCGGCACATAGCGTTATAGTGAAAATGCATTCGAAAAGTTGACCGCTTTTGCGCCATGAAATTGCACGCGTTCCAGAAGTCAAAATTAAAATATTAAGGGTTAGTTAAGTCGTACACTTAATGGAGCAAATTAAAAAAATTTCAATTTTTTTTTCAACTTTCCCTAAAGTGGTTCAAAATCGGTTTCTTTGATTTTAGGCTAAAATTTTTAGCATACTAAAAAAATCAACATTTGTTCACTTCTATTTTTTTCTTTTTCTTCGTAAAATTTTAAATTTAAATTTTATTTTGCCAATTTTAACATTACGCTTCGCCATGCCCGTTTCACTTTTTATTTCATTTTAGGTTCAAATAACGAAAGGTAACGAAAGGTTAAGGTATCGCCGATACCTTATCGGTTAAAAATTAATACGCTGAATCCTTCTTTCATACCAAACCTTGCTAATTTTTTACCACAAAACGACTGAGAATTCAGTATTTGGCAAAAACGGCTACTTGGTGAAAAAGTGATGCGTTGTGTGCACACTGGTGCGTGGTGTGCACATCAACTGTATATTAAAGGAAATTGCCGTATAAGTTTTTTTAATAATCGAGCTTATTACATATCCGTTCAGAAAATGTCAATATATGACCGTCAATGATCATTTTTTTTTTTCGTTTTTTGTTGCTCTTTGGCAAAGTTGGGCGCACATAGCGGCAAATAGCGGGACAACCAAATGATTGATTCTAATTTCGTGTTCGTATTCTGATAAAGTTTACTTGGAAGACTACCCCGTGTAATTTATATCACTAAATATTTAATGAGTAAGAAATGGCGAAGGGATAAGAGTGACCTACACATGGTATGTAGGTATCGGCGAATAAACACTAGTCCATAATCGGCGAATCGTAGTTAATGAATCCAAATGGTTTTTGCGAAAAAAGTTAATTATAGAAAAAAAACGTGATGTCGGAGCTAAATTTATAATCCGTTGAGCGTTAACGAATAATAATGTGAGAAATATCCCATCGTCGGTACCGTTAAATTTTAGGTACACTGTTCGACAGGCTTTTCTAGAGTTTTTAATTTCTTCTTTTAGTTATGCTTACGTGTTGGACAGTTCACTTCATCGGAACCATCGCGGCAGTTCATCACTCCTCCATCACACATATAATCATCTGGTATAAACTGTTCGCCATCAGCACATTCAAAATAGCCACCATCAGAGTCATCTTGCTCTCCCAATTCCGGTACGAAATTTGCTGAACGAAAACCATGTAAATTTCTCGTTTTAAATTATTAGAATATTTAATATAATAATCGTTGTGTATCTTTGAACCAATCAATATTTAGATCAGATGATTTTTTTGTTGTCTGTTTGGGTACTGAATGAACCCAATTGGTATGTGCTAAAAACATTAATCATAAAAAACGTGATGTCGGAGCTGAATTTATTATCCATTAACAGTTTCAATGTAACGTTAAGCGTTAACGAATAATACCTTGAGTAAATATCCCATCGTATATTCCGACGAGAAATACCTTTTGTTGTATCCCGCACAGGCATATGACACTCAATTACAGTGATCCTTCTCTTAAGAGCCACCAATCACTTAAGGGCCCTGATTGTGGTCCTAAAAGGAAGTAGCACTATATGGCATAAAGTAAAAAAAAAATCTCACATACCAATGTGGAGTTTCGCTCGTTTTAACTACACCCCCTGCGCTGTTATCTTGCAACTATCGCATGAAAAAAATCCGCAAGATAACGGAGCGAACGGGGATATCTGCAAGATAACAGCGCAGTGCTTAACACATAAAGATAGGGATTCCTGGAAAATTGGCCGACAAAAATCTGCAAGATAACGGAGCCAACGGGCAAATCTGCAAGATAACGGCTGACAAGATAACAGCGCAGGGGGTGTAATATTATAGTGAGGTAGGTTTTAATGGCAAACTTTGAATTGCAGTCATTTCTAGAATAAATCGAAATTCAAATTACTCTTTATCACCTTTTCTGTTTATTAACGCGTTTTTAACTTCAATTGGCGTCAACGTAGGTTTAAAAAAAGAAAGTCTGTAATTAATTTCACCCTTCGTCACGATATCCAATAAAATAGCCCGATTTGGTCCGAAATTTGATTCGCAAACTGTAAAGGCCAATAAGCCGCCGAAAATAACATTTTTTAAACCTACGTCGACGTAAAGTGAAGTTAAAAACGTGTTGCCTTCACACTTTATCTACAAAAAAGTTAGATGAAAAAGAGCTGAAATTGACAGATACAGCAAGAATAAGTTGACAAGCAAATTTCTAAATGATACGTGAACAAAACACTTGGAGGAAACCTAGAGTGAGACACAAAAGCATCCATCGCGCTCTTCTCTTTCAATAGCGTTATCTAGACGTATGTTCGTTATATTGTTTTCGAGAGTCAGAGTTTTGATCGTGAATAGATTGTAGACCTAGGACCCTATGCATTTGCACGTTTCAAGTCAACGCACAACATTCGGAGATTATAACGATATTTATAGATATTAATAGACCCGGATTTCAATATTACACACACAAAAAAGACACGATTGAAATAGAAAAGCATGACAGGTACTTTTGTGTCTCGTTTTTGGTTTCCTCCAAGTGTTTTGTTCACGTATCTTTTCAAAATTGACATGATTTTTTTCAGAAATTGTCGACCGATAACCCTTAATGCACTTTACCCTTGATCGCCTTAACACTTGATAACCTTTTGCCTTTATCCAATCTACCCTAGTTTTGTGAACAAATTACCCTTTCGACTAATAAGAAACGATTCCAATTCGGTCGGAAAAGTAAAAAATTAGGTACACTGATCGGCAGGCGATCCTAAAGTTGTAGATTACTCATGATACTTATGCTTACCGTCTGAACAGTCTGCTTCATCGGAGCCATCATTGCAGTCAGCCTCTCCATCACATTTCCAATTACTTTTTATACAGTTAGTGTCATCAGCACATCGGAACCCATAAACACAGTCCTCTGAAAATATTTATTATAACAGTGGCCGAGCTGATTACGTCACAGGTCTTCCATGGCTCTAGGATGAATTTTCTGTTCGGAACGATAAAGAAATTTTTGTATATCTATGACTCAAAAACGCCCTAGTACCAAAAAAAGTCCTGTACTCAAGTACGGTAATCACATTCTATGTAGCCCGGCTTCGCGGGCTCATTATGTACCCCAGTAGGGTATTCACATTATATTTAGCATACATATAAAACAGATAAGTCATCACTTTTTGCATACGCATATGTCAAATGCTCTCTATGGCAGGCTTAACCTGTGTGACACAGGCTGTGTCTCCAAGTTGCTCATGACCAACACATTCTCTATACAAATATTATTATCGAGGTTTCCAGAAACATATAATCGTGATTAGAATAAGTTTCGGAGGTGTTGGTCAGCGCTGCCATTTTTCTCAATGGAGTATTTCAATAAAAAAATTTTCAAATTTTTTTTTGACAGGATAAGTGCCCGGTGTGTAGGCGTATATGCTCGAACATATTTTTTGGAAAATTTTGCAAAATAACTACACCATAGAGATTCTGGCAAGATAAGTGCTGACAAGATAAGTACACAGACTGTGAAGAATTTTTGTCAAAAAATGTCGACGGATTACCCTTTATCCACTTTACCCTTAATCACCTTCACACTTGATCACCTTTGCCATTATCTTTTTCACATTTTTTGTCGACTCATGAGCCTTTAGACAAATAACCCTTTCGACTTATAAGAAATCCAATTTAGTCGGTTAATTTTAGGTACACTGTTCGACAGGCTATCCAATAGTTGTAGATTACTCATGATACTTATGCTTACCGCCTTGACACAGGAGTTCATCGGATCCATCATCGCAGTCATATGCTCGATCACAAACCCAATGTGGTTGTATACACTTACTGCCATCAGTACATCGGATATAATCACCACATTCCCCGTCTGAAAATACTTATCACACCCGAATGATGAATGGTCATAATCGAAAATGTTTGAAAAAAGTTGTGTGGCCATCCATAGGTAATCCGCCTATTACGGAATAGTCGGGAAAATAATTAAATAATAGACAAAAAAATAAGGAATGGTTGGCTCAGAAAATCGAAAAGTAAATTATAGGGACCGAGGTCAGTTTTGCGCCAAGTTCAACGGATCACGTGATAAATGACTCATAAAGCCTCGTAAACGGCCATATTTTTTTCTCTTTAAGTGAAATATAAAGATCCAAAATACGAAATATGCATTTTGTTTTTAAATATAAAGAAATCTTCATCAGAGCATACATCGAAATACAATTTGTGATGAGAAAGTAATGGAACAAAAAATATCTGTTGTAGACAAACGTTGTTTGTCGACGACGACGGTCGTCGTTTGTCGATGATTCTAAAAATTTTGATGTCGAGCACCGTCATGACGCGTCAGTTGTCGACGTCCGACGGACGTCGACGGTCGTCGGTTGCAGATGTCGCATTTTCGGAACACTGGTTTCTACGTTCTCCATTTCTATTTGCATAGTCTCGTTTCATTTGAAAAATAGTATAGTCTTTTTATATCGTTATTTTTGTTAAGATGAATTCATGATAACCTGGATTAACACTGAGTATTGCTCTAGCACTTCCCACGGAAAGTACCAGAATCGTCCAGCTTGCCATCACCAAAATCTATCTTCAGGACTACTATGAATGCTTATTGTAACGATAAAAAATAGCTTCCAATCGATTGCAATCACAAAACGTAAAAAACGGCCAAAAACAACGTTTTTTCGTTCATTTTGAGAACGTTCTTTATTAAAGTCTAGTTTTCAATCACAAAAACGTAAAAAAAACAAAACAAAATACATCGGTTTATGATTTATGAGCAGAGAAAACGCGACAATCTTATCAATATGTCTACGTAATATTATAAGGATAGGTAGGTCGATTTGTTCACTTATAAAAACTGAAAACCAGAAAAATACATTTTAGTAATACATTTGGTGGTTTTATCAATTGGTTAAGGTTTTACTGCAATTATGAAGTACAAACAAGTTCAATTTTATGAAACTTCTAGAAAAAAATGACGTTCAAAAAATACGTTCAAATTGAAAAATGAACAAAATCACTCTTCCAATTTACTAAAATATGCTACTACAGAATTATNCTCGCATCGGATAATAACAATAGGGTATCGCGCAATTTCCCGCTCGTGCTTTTATCTGGCCGTTTTTAGCTGAGAATTTTCCAGACAGTCCGCCTACGCCCTGCGCCGTTATCTGGCCATTATTACGTAACAAAATATTTTTTCGCTGAAAATGTCGGCCAGATAACGGCGCACCCGGTGTATTACAAAAATTTTTATTCAATATTTGAATTTGAGATTTCTCGATCTTTTTCAGATTATTTTGAAGGCAAGTTTTTCTGACAGTATGACCATTTTTTTTATATAAATGCCTGCTTCATTTTAACATTATTGGTATACCGTCGCGTCGTATATTTTAAATATCTTTTTTTTCAGTTCAATTTTTTTTTCAATGTTAAGCTCTTTTATTTCTAGAGACTGGTTTTTGCAGATTTGCAAGAAAAATAATGGACAGTAATCTGGTGCCCCTTACGGGGCAGATTTTCGCGTGGCCTTTTGTCTCATTACGAGTTGTGTAGGCTCGACGGATCCCAAATTAGTCCTTTATTCCCCTTATCACTTTAGGGCTGCCGATCCATTTTAACGGTTTCTGAGTGGTGCGAAAATGAACGTATAAATCATACGGTATGATACAAAAAACTTTTTCTTTAGCAATGAGTCACTTTAAATAAGCCAAGGGCTTATTTCCGAAAATATCGTTTTTGTATAAATATTCAAATGGGAGTGCAAAAATAAGAAACATACTGTATAATAATTATGCAGTATATTATATATATACACATATCATATATATACACATATTATATATATACACATAGACATATAAGACTTTCTAGAAAATCCGTGCCGTTATGGGGTCAAAATTTTCCAGACATTCTGTTCGTTATTGGGTCAAAAAAAAATTCTCAAAATATTGACCCGATAACCGCGCAGGTGGCGTACTTAACGGTCAGAATAAAATTCTGAATATTTTTCGAGGTAGACAAATTCTTTTTCTCAATAAAAAGTTTTTTATTAAAAAGTTTAAAATCACCGACCAAAGTTTTCTGAAAAAAGTGCCGATGCAACGTGCGAATCAACAAAAGGTGGCAATTATGACCATAGTATAAACAAATATTACCATACTTTATTAACAGTCATATTTTAATCACAGTCTATAAAAAAGACGCTTTGATGCACACAAAGTGTTTCGAAAACATCCAAAAATACCCGTGAAATAAATTTTTCAGTTTATTTTCCAAATGAAATAATTGTTACCGATAATTTAGAAATTTTAAATTACACCGCCTGGCTACGGAACTTAACGCCCCTAAACTTAACAAAATGCCTCGAACTTAACAAAATGATTGGAACTTAACAGTCATCTCGCGTCAACTTTTCCGCCTACGCACTGTGACCTTAACTTAACAAAATGCCTCGAACTTATCAAAATGCCCGGAACTTAACACCTTCTTTCCCCAGATGTTTTGTTAAGTTCCGTAGCCATGTTGTGTAATATATATTACACCATATCGCTACAGAACTTAACAAAACATTTGAGGAAAAATGTTTCGAGCATTTTGTTAAGTTCGAGGTATTTTGTTAAGTTTAGGTGACAGTGCGTAGGCAGAAATGCAAAAAAAAAACGTTTGGAAAACTGTTTAGTTTCAGGAATTTAGGGTCTTTTCTTTCAAAACAGCCAAAACTGTTAAGTTCCAAGCATTTAGGCTTTTTTTCTAGATATAGCTTGAATTTCAGAAAAAAACTGGATAATTTCCACTACATCTCCTATGAATGATTTCATAATTCATCATGAAAAAGAAAAAATAAAAAAAATGATACAAAAAAAATTTGACAATTGAGAATTAATCGAGATTGTAATGTACACCACCTGTCTACGGAAGTTAACGCCCCTAAACTTCACAAAATGCCCGGAACTTAACAAAATGCCTGGAACTTAACAGTCATCTCGCGTCAAATTTTCCGCCCACACACTGTCTGCTAAACTTCACAAAATGCCCGGAACTCAACAAAATGCCTGGAACTTAACAAGGTTTTCCCCTAACGTTTTGTTAAGTTCCGGAGACAGGTGGTGTTTAACCTTACCAATTTTGAAGGAAACGTTTGAAGGAAACGCCAATTTTCCACGGGATTTTTCGGGAGTTTAACCCACAAATTTTATAATCTCGATTTTTTACTCAATTGACATGTGTCTTTTTGTGTCATTTTTTATAATGAATGATGATATCATTCATAGCAGAAATAGTGTAAATTATTAAATTTTTTTCAAAAATTCTTAATAAATCTAGAAAAAAAAGTCTATTTGCCCGGAACTGAACAGTTTTCTCTGTTTTGAAAAAACCTAAATGCCTTTAACTATACAGTTTACCCAACTGCTTTCCGGCATTTCCTCCTACGCACTGTCTGCTAAACTAAACAAAATTCCCGAAACTTGACACTTTTTTTCGCCAGCGCTTTGTTCAGTTCCGTAGACATGTGGTGTAGTTTATAAATTGTAAGGATGAATAGTTTAATTGTATTTTTCTGATAAGATTTTTATGACGAATTGCTCAAATGTTGTGTTTTACCAGAAACTTAATTCAAATTATCAACTTTCCCTAACGCGACACTTTTTCGAATGTTTAACATATTAACTCGCAGGGGGAAGTGTGTGCATATTTTGGTTTTTCATCGATTTAAGGCATAAGGAGATCCCGTAGCCTACGGGCCGTAAGGCAGAATTGGTATTGCTGACCCCCCTCTGACAACTTTTCGATAAAATTCCAATGCATTGGCTGTATTTTTTTCTCTAGGGGCCCTGGTGGCTCAAATCAAATTCTTAATAGTCAGATCGAGGTATTTTGAGGAGCTCTACAACTTGGCTTTACCAGTTTTACCAAAATTCTTGCGAATTATAGTGAATTTTAAAGTGTGTGCATACGTGCACACAATTTCCCCCTAATAGTTATCAAAAAATTCTTCGTCCTGAGAGTTAATTATAAATATTGATAAGATAATCGCGTTTTCTCCACTTATAAATAATAAACCGCTGTAATCAAATTTAACCATACTTTACGAAAAACTCGCTTTTTTTCCATTTTTTTTGACGTTTTTGTGATTGTAAACCAGAATTAAAAAAAACGTTCTCAAAATGAACAAAAAACGTTCTTTTTGACCGTTTCTTAACGTTTTGCTTTTGGAAGATTGGTTACGAAGGGGGTTCTCGCGTTTTATTTTATGTTCTTCTAATATGATCTGAAATTCTGGGGTATAACATAATTATCAAATCTCTGCTACGGTATACCGCGGTAGCAGCCCTCAAGGCATACTCAAGACAATTTTTATTGTTACAATAAGCAGTTATAGTAGTCCTGAAGATAGATTCTGGTTATGGCAAGCTGGACGATTCTGGTACTTTCCATGGGAAGTGCTAGAGCAATGCTCAGTGTTGATCCAGGTAATCATGAATTCATTTTAACAAAAATATGGGTATAAAAAAATTTTCAACTGAAAAGAGACTATGCCAATAGAAATAGAGAACGTAGAAACCAGTGTTCCGAAAATACGACATCTGCTAACGACGACCGTAGACGTCCGTCGGACGTCGACAACAGACGGTCGTGAGGACTGTGGTGATCAAATCCCATGTGCTGATGGCAGTAAGTGTATACCAGCAGAGTATCTCTGTGATGGAGGATGGCCTGACTGCAGTGATGGATCCGATGAAGCAGACTGTCCAGCAAGTAGTGAGTAATATACAACTATAGGATAGCCTTTCGAACAGTGTACATAAATTCTAACTCGGGTTTCTTATAAGTCGAAAGGGTAATTTGTCTAAAGGCTCATTTGTCGACAAAAAAGATTAAGTGGATGAAGGCAAAAGGTTTTTGACAAAGGTTCTATGCACTCTCTGTGCACTTATCTTGTCAGCACTTATCTTGCCAAAATCCCTATGGTGCACTTATTTTGCCAAAATCCTTATGGTGTACTTATCTTGCAAAATTTTCCAAAAAATATGTTCGAGCACATACGCCTACACACTGGGCACTTATCTTGTCAAAAAAAATTTTGAAATATTTTTCATTGAATACTCATATTTTTGGTGTGTTTTCGACAAACAAAATTTTTGTCTATTGTCTTTTTTTAAGGTCAGTATCGAATGAAATTTGTAACGAATTTGGAACTTTGACTAATTGTGAGACTGACGAAGCTAACGCCAAAGAGAAATATTTTTGAATATTTCGTCTCTTTTTTTAATGTATTCAGCACCGTTACATGCGTCATTGGCCGAACTAATTTGTGTGATATTAACTGAGCCAATTGTCTCTTACGTATTGTCTTACCAAAAACCCCTAAATTTGGTTTAACCAGCAAAAAAAAAATGTTTCCGCCTACGCCCTTAGTGGTTATCTTACAAAAGTTGGGTCATCTTAGCGTTTTTTTAGCGTTTATAAAGGTAAGATAACCCGTCAGGTGGTGTACAAGATTTGTACAAAGTTCCGAAAAATCATAATTTGGTTGCAAATGGGCCAAACAATAACATCTTATTGTACACTTTCTTCACACAAGTTTTAGTGATTTTTCCAAGACGTTTGAAGCCCGCTAACAGCATAATGCTAATTCAGGCTTTATAGACTACCCTATGAGTTAAGGCAACGGATGTGTCCCTCCCCAAAAAGCTTTGGCGCATTAAAAAGCGTCGTTGCGTTAACGCCTAATTTTTTAGATAATTACTAATAAGTACTTTTAACAGATTAAAAATGGTGAACAAAATTGTTGCGCTAAGACAATAAAAAATGAGAGGCCTAAAAACGTTGTGTTAATTTCTTTTTTTTTTATTTTATTTTCTTATTTTCGTTTCTTTACCGTTTCGAACTAAAAATCAATCCGAGACCCATGGAAGACCTGTGCCGTGATGAGCTCGGCCATTGTATTAATAAGTATTTTAAGAGGACTGTGGTGATCTAATCCTATGTGCTGATGGTAATAAGTGTATCTCACCATCTTATGTCTGTGATGGAGATCCTGACTGCGATTATGGATCCGATGAAGTAGACTGTGACATGACAGGTAACCATAAGTATCATGAGTAATCTACAACTACACCAGATGTACCTTTATCTTTTGTACCTTTATCTTGGTAATTTGAGCCTATTTTCCATTATCTTGGTTCATTTTGACGAAAGTTTTCCACCTACGTATTTCCATTATCTTGGATTGTACCGTTATCTTGGTTCATTTTTCCCAAAAATTCGCCTACGCTTGGATTTTTTGGACCATTTTTTTTTTTGCAAAATTAGAGTACTTTAAATCCCTAAGATTTCGTAACCTATGCGAATAATGATAATTGATTACGAAGAAACATATAGGCCTAATCTTTCAGTTACTCCTCCGCTCATATAATTGTATGAATGTCCGGGAAGACTGTCATATATCTCTCTATTTTTTTTTTGTTTCTCGGACACAGTTAAAATATATTTTGAAGTCGGCAATTTGTAGCATTTCAAAAAAAAAATAATGATGGTAATGATCAGAAGCAAAGAAGCACATAATCTATAATCGCACTTAAATTGTTCTAGACTTACAAACAATTGAGTTTTGTAAAATTTTGATTTTCTACATTAATAACTCGTATAATACGCAATTTGCGAAATATTTTATCCACTAATAACTCTATAATCCCTACTTTGCATTATCTTGGGGTTTTATAAACAAAAAAACACGTACAGGGGGGTTGGTTATTAGGTCGTGGTCAAAAAAACTGACTTGACCTTAAATGCAATTTTGAAAACTGACTTGACCTTATAACCAACCCCGTTTTTTAAACATTTTTGCTGAATTTTTTCCCAAAAAATATGAAGACCTCCCCCCCCCGGGGGTGGTCTTCACCCAAAAAAAAGTGAAAAAAGATATGATTTACCTTGAAAAAAAACTGACTTGACCTTAGTGCAAAAAAACTGACTTGACCATATAAACGGCAAAAATGGCTGAC
The DNA here is from genome assembly GCA_004367875.1 of Oikopleura albicans. NCBI lineage: Eukaryota > Metazoa > Chordata > Appendicularia > Copelata > Oikopleuridae > Oikopleura > Oikopleura albicans. The sequence goes on from SCLG01001529.1 coordinate 11,172, forward strand.
CTTATAACCAACCCCCCTGTATTTCGCAATGCTCTCGTATTACATAACCCCTATTTTCCATTATCTTGGGGTTTTATAAACAAAAACATGTATTTCGCAATACTTTCGCCCCTATTTTTCATTATCTTCGATTCGCCAACGCATTTTCAACCATACGCCCACACAATGTACCGTTATCTTGGTAACATGATCCTATTTTCCGTTATCTTGGTTCAATTTATCCCCAAACTTTAAAGATAAAGGTACATCTGGTGTATAGGATAGCCTGTCGAACAATGTCCCTTAATTTGAACTTTACCGACTGAATTGGAATCGTTTCTTATTAGTCGAAAAGGTAACTTGTTGACAAAAACTGGGTAGATAAGATAAAGGCAAAAGGTCATCAAGTATTAAGGACCTTAAATTAAGGTGATAAAGGCATCATATGAGTTGTCCTTACCTTTTTCGCTCACGTAGGTTAGAAGCGAGCGAAAAAAGAAATGGAGAAACGTTTTTCTAGCCCATTCTGCACAAACAAGAATAACTTGTTCCCGACAGGCTGTCGGGAACATGTTTCTCGACAATGAACACTCGAGGTGCGCCTAGACCGTTTATAACACGAATCTCGCTCGGTCTCTCGCTTGGTCTCTTTATGGTATTTTCGACCATTAAAAATTATTTTTTTAAATCAGTATTGAAAATTAGTATTAAGAATTTGGTGCTCTTATTAATGAATCCGTCTTTTTCAGATTTTTAACTCCTTAGAAGCGTTCATAGTCAATTATGACATGACATTAAAATTGCGATATCTCACGTTCCTATGTATGGCTTAGACTGTTTTATTTTGCAGTCTCAATATTTTTTCATTTTCTTTCATTTCCGCTTATTTCCGGTCACTTCCGGTTACTAGTAAAAAAGTGACAACCAGAAATACCGCAATCGAAAAATGTTACTAAAAAATTGAAGCCGTACTGCCAAACTTACCCGGAATACATTTTTCAAATATCTAAATTCTATTTCTGGAAGTCCAAATCCGTTATCATTCAAAAGATAAAGAAAGAATCAATAAATAAAGAAAAAGAAATTGTTTTATGATTTTTGAGTGTTACGAAAATTTTTGACAAAAAAATTAAAAGTTCTAGCAGTACCTTCATTTATGTGTGGATTTTTGAGGGTCAACTTATTTGTATAATTTAACCCCTGAGCGACACTATGACTGGTTTTATAATAGGTGTCGAACATTTTTCAACCATTTTCAACCATCAATAAGGAAAGATTGGTTATTAACTACTGAAAAAATTACGTTAAAAGAAAAATTGAAAAAACAAAAAGTAATAACGTTTCATTAGGATCACCATTATTGTACAGATTTAAAAAAAATCCCACGCGTCTCATTATCGTTTTTCCCAAAGTTGGTCGGCGAATTGATTTACGTTTGATTAACGTTTGATTTACGTTTGCGTCCGTAGAGGACGCGGGTTAAATCGGCCGCAAATCAAACAATTTATCACTAGATTGTCGGGAATAATTTTTACTGGCCTAATTACGCCGATTTTTTAATTTTCTTTGAAAAGTTGAATAGGAAACATATCAATCTTCAACTTCAAGTTAGAGTTAATTATTTTAATTGTTTTGTCTTTAACTCGAGAACCGTTATTTTCCCTAATTTTTTTCGCTTCTCTTTTCTACATTATTCACAGCCGGGTCATAATTTTATCATTTTTTCCGATTAGAGCTTAGTAAAATTTTATTATAATATATTGTACCAGTTGCGGAGTGGGGCGAATGGACCGCGTGGGCTGACGGCACATGCTCTGTCACTTGCGGAAGAGGAAACGTTAAGAGAACCCGGCAGTGCATGCTTGACTCCGCAATAGAACCCAACGATGCTTGCGCTCTCCAACTATATGAAGAACTCAAAGGATGCGGAAATGATGATCCATGTCGTAAGTTGATCCATTTAATTCATAATTGACTACAGTGTAGTCACTACACAACCTTACCGGACATGATACCGGTAGTAACAGATACACCACATAACCCGTTATGATAACAACCCTTATTAATTAATTATAAACTTTTTTTGTCATGGTGAGTTACGGAATCTTATTACTAAACGGCTCACGCATGTATCCGTTAACTAGCAGCTGTTTTGCAGTTGTTTTGTTAAGTCGAAGGCGGATTTGACTAAAAACAAACGCATACGCCGCGCCGGTGTCCGTACACGATCAGCTGTGTTGCAGTTTTTGTTGTTAACTTAAGTCATTATTTATTTGATGATATCATTATAGCGTTTTGGGTCGTTGATTGGTCTCCATGGACAGGTTGCTCAACAACTTGTGGGGATGGTACCATGTCTCGACAGAGAGAATGTAACCTTTACGGTCAGTGTGATGGACCCGATAGAGAAGAAGATCCTTGCAATTCGGGGGATTGTCCTATAGGTAAGATAATTTACAGTTGTGTGTTAACCTTTGAACACCTATTAAAACAATTCCTTGAACACATCGGACGGAATTTTCTCCGTCCCATCTATCGTCGTTGTCTAACCTACGTATTTTTCACCATGAGCAATTCGATGGTCTTGAATCGAATGAGCATACTCTCCAAAGCTCTCCGACCACCCTTTGACACTTTTTGGTCGATGTGACCACAGATTCACAAACGGTTAACCGGATGACATGGAAACCCGTGCCGGCGATATGTGTGTACTATCGGGCTGTGAGTCTTGATCGGAAACCTTTTCCCGGTTCAATTATTTATCGACTAATTCTACTTTCTCGCGAGTTCAGCGTGGTCGGTTTACTTTATTGAAAAAAAAAACAATCAATATTTTAGGGAACACGTCGAATCATAGGAAGATAAGGGTTAAAATATAATGGGGAATCAACTTTTCTACAAAAGGCCCAAACACAGCGTTTACGTCAAAAATTCTTTAAACCTTTTGAAAATCAGACTCATGAAACTTGCCGTCAATTTAATTTCATAAACTACACCGCCTGTCTACGTAACCTAACGCCCCTTAACTTAACAAGAATCACGTAACTCATAAAAAGAGGGTAGCATGTATTGATAAAAATAGCGGTATCTCTTGACTCGAGTACCAAATTCATTATTGATTTTTCACACTGGTTACCCGCTGTGAATTAATCCCTTTGTGTCCAACGTTTTTTATAGACGTGTCATATCTCACTGACGCGTATATAATGCAGTGATTTCTCACATCAAGTCAGTCATTGAAATATAGGGAATTAGTTAGGGCTCTGCCTATATTTTACAGAATAAATTATATACCGGAGCAGATTGACGGAGAGCAGTATAAACCCGCACATTTTTTTTCGTGCGGATTAAATCGAT
>SCLG01001531.1:0-13830 GCA_004367875.1 Oikopleura albicans
CTTTACAAAGTGTTCGAAATGTTTCAACCTCAGAGCAAAATTGAAAAAAAAAAAGATTGAAAATAGCGTGTTTGTTTAAGGCGGAAAGGAAACACGAAATAAAACTGGCAATGCCTTTATTTTGAAAAAAAAAATGCTAAGATTTGTACCGTATGAATGAGAAGCTCCGATGTGATTAAAACTTATATTCGATATTTTATCTAACGCAAAACCTTACAAATATTTAATTTTACTACTTAGCTTAATTTGTTTTTAAAAATTAAAAAAAAACATCATTCGTAATTTTTTTTTCCAAATAATTATGAATTAATTATTCATAATAGTTTTTACTCTAAATTTAAGCTAACACTTTTTAATTTAAAATTTTACATTATAATTTTATTTCTGTAAAACGCCACAAATGATCAAAAATAGCAGGTAGGATGTTATTTTTATTTGCACCATCTCCATGAAATATATTGGTAGTTTTAAATTTTCATGACAAATTTTAATGTGTTGTATTTCATATTGTATTGCCAAGATTCTCAAAAATATTTTTTACGTTTTCCATTATACTACTAAGTTTCCGAACGCTGACTTCAGTTACCATGTAGGCATCAGTTTTCCACGGCGTCTCAACCCCAAATTTTGTACATTTGGATAATTCAGGGATTGAATCGTCAACGTATCCAATCACAATGCTGCTTTTGATACCGGTTGCATATTCGCCATATTCTCCACCAAATCGATCCGATGCGGTTTCCATAAATGAAAGGCCCGCTTTTTCGTTATTTGCGACAATAAAATCTTTGAACCAGACATTATCACCAACCAAAGACATCTCGGCACCGCGGATATTATTCCAAAAAATCCCACGCTCAAATACGGCAGCAGCGGGAGGATAACTGGGTTGGCAGTCGATTGTCGATGGTCTTTACAGGGTTTATCTATTATAGGAGGAAATATTCTAATTTTACGGCCGTTTTCCGTTCTTGAAAAAAAAGCGGCCGTAATGGGATAAACGGCCGTTATGCGATTAGCGCCCCTAATAGGGTTTATTTGAGACAAATTTATGTCAAAATAGCTTATTGAACTTTTAAATGTTGATTTTACGACCTATTCCATGATTTATGGGACAGTATAGGCTATACTGTATAGCATTAAAAGAGTTTGTTTTTGATTTAATTGAAATTATTGCTTATTTTTGACAATATTTTTCGGAAAATATCTTTGTTATATCAGTTGGTTTTGTTAAATTTGAATACAGTTGGTGACTAAACGAGTTGACACCTAACGAGTTGACAAAGATCTGACGAGTTGACAGTTTTTGGGCGTTTTTCGGGCAAAAATAGGCAAAAAGGGGCAACAGTGACCTAAAGAGTTGACAAAGACCAAACGAGTTGACAAAGACCTAACGAGTTGACAGTTTTTGACGAAAAAATCGGAAACGAAAGTGTCAACTCGTTTAGTCACCAACTGTACAAAAAGTATCAAAAATAAAAACGGAAAAGGTATAAAGTGTATTTAATTAATGACTTACGCCAAACCTGTTACAAAACGGCCCTTATGAAATCATTGACCTCCTAAGTACGGCCGTACATGTATAAACACGCGGCCGTAATGTAAATAATCACTTTTTTGGCGGAAAAAACGGCCGTAATGGGAGCGCCCGTAATGCGAGTAAGGACTGTATTATAATGTGCGCAAAAGGTTAAAATACGTCAACATAGAAACAAGAAGCAAACCAATCAAATTCCAGCAATTTGTCACCCGGTTTAAAAGATACTGTGTCTACAGTAGGCACTGTATTTATCTAGTATTTTTTTTTCAAAAATATCCGACCCATTATGAAAATCGAAAATTCACTTTTTTTTTTTATCTCTTCAATATGATATTCAATATGATATTCAATATGATATTGACAATATCATATGGTCCAACCTTATATTGAATGTTTGTTTAAAGCTGAACTGTATAAATTATATATAAATATGTGCTCAATTTGATTTAAATATGGTCAATACACCACTTTTAGAAACCCCGTGGCTATAGACGGCTCCTTTTTCGTTAATGAAAATCCACATTCCATACGATCCCATATCATGTGCCGTATTATTAAACCATTTTTTAACCGGTCTGTACATTGGGCAATGTGCGCGTACAATAGGTGGAAAATCGGCATTTCCATGTCCCGATTGNAATTCGTTTGCGCTTTTGGAAAGTACTTGGACCTTATGGCCAACACTACTCAACACTGGTCCGATTCGTGAAAAAGACTCCCGCGCTTTTCCGCGGAATACCTCCCATAATTCCATGCCCGTTTTAGTGCTACTCATATCGATGAAGATTTGAAACTGAGCTTATTTTTGACTGTTTTTACAGAAAAAAATAAGGTGTTCTAGAAAAAAATATAATCTGAACAAATTAACCCGTGAGCATAAGTGCCAATTACAGTTGATGTGCACACAACGCGACACTACCACTTCTCAAAAACCGTCGCGTTGTGTGCACACCGTCGCGTTGTGTGCGCACCGACCGCAAAAAAACGTGATTTTATCTTAAAATTGTACAAAATATTGAAAATATTGTTTATTATTTAGTTAGTATTNAAGTTGTAAAACTAGATCCAATATCCAATTTGATTTTTACCAAAGTTCATCACTTTGTGGGCGGCCTATGATGATAGTTTTGCTTCGGTAAAACAAATTAGCTGATGCGCGGGAGTTTCGTAAGTATGTTTCAAAAAAGTTCATTGAAATTCACAGTCTACATTGTAGACTCTACAACATCTTTTACGATCACTTTTTTGGCATGACATATTTGTACACTGGGGGTCACTCACCTCCTTATTAAGTGGGAAAAATTGCGTTCATGAGAAGTTCTCATTGAGAACATTGTATTGCATAAATAGGCTAGTTTAAAATTGTACAACTAGTACAGTCCTTACTCCGATTACGAACGCTCCAATTAGGGTCGTGTATCTCATTACGGCCGCTTTTTCTGTCAAAAATATCGTCAAAAATAAGCAATAATTTAAATAAAATCAAAAATAAACCGTTCGAATGCTAAACCGTCACATAAATCATGGAATAGGTCGTGAAATTAACATTTACAAGTTTAATAAGACATTTTTGATATAACTTAACCCTATAAGGGGCGCTAATCCCATTTATCCTGTTACGGCCGCTTTTTTCGAGAACCGAAAACGGCCGTAATGGGAGTAAGGAATGTTGTAAACTACAAATTAAATTATTAGATTCATTTATTACTGAAACTGACTCGCACAGTCTTTACTCCCATTAGGGACGCTTCCATAAAGACCGCGTTTCGAAAACATGTAAGGTTGAACCCTTATTTCTTATTATTATAGTCCAAGGTACATTCTATGACTTGTCGTTATTAACTCAAAGACGCTCGCTAATGATCTCATGAGTACACACTAGTATCTAATTAAAAAATAAACAAAATAAAAGAAGTGATTTTTTTGAATGAACCAGATTTTCATTTGATAAATACAGTCAAGGGTCTCTTCATGTGAATTTAATTTTATTGACGAGAACACTAACTCTCAAGGGTCTCAAGTGGTATAGAATCCGTAGTGGGACAATCGTGCAAATTTGCACCAAACGCCCTGACGGCTATGTTAGGCTCATAGGGGTCACATTGTGCCGATCGGCCTATTCGCCTTATATCGGCCTATTATCGCCTTATATCGGCCTATTCGCCTTATATCTCATGAAAACGGGTTCAAATCAAAAATCGCTGATAGACGGGTCAAACCAAATTCCATGGAGAAAATTTTGGAATAAAAATCGGAAATATTTTTTTCTCAAATTTGTTTCAAAAATCTTCCTGAGATGACTTTGGAGACATCTGGTTAATTTTTTATTAGTCTAGTTGGATTCAGCATGTTTGAATACCCCATAAAACACTTTTTGCGACGAATTTTTTTACTTTAAAAACAGTCACAACGGGGTTTTGTGACGGTCGTCACAATGTGACACCTACGGGTTATGACAACACCTGTGACTCTTGAGAGTTAATATCTAAGAGAAGGATCCGATTTATGGGGTAATTCATTACGAAACACNAACTGTCAACTTGTGACGAACTGTCAACTCGTTACGTCACCGACTGTATAGGTTTTTACTATTCTTACATTTAATGACATCAAACACGAGGAACAAAACGCCATTTATACCGGCATATCCGGTAGGACAAATTTTCCACCGTTGTTTTTTAACGTTTATCATTTAAGCGCAACTACTGTGGTTTTAACTTTAAAAAGACAATATAAAATGTTCATGTTACTGACCACACGTTACATTTAGTTAGTACTCGGCATTGCAACTTTTTTCGATTACTTAAAAGTGAAACATTACGTCTTTGAAAAATGTACTAATCTAGACTATCGAACTTGTCGTGTGATTAAAATACTGTTCTTATTTTTTCGTTTGAAATTTTGACCTTTGTCAAAGCTGCAGCAGTTCTAACTCGTATGCGCGTGATCATCAAGACCCCCCCTCGTCTGGGACGGACTGATTGATTAATTTAGCAAATGGTACTTCACTTGACATGGTTGGCCAAATTGACTTGAGTTTGGTAACATTCTTTTCTTTTTGTCTGAATTTTGTACCAAATAAAAGAAGGACAAAACCAGATCAAGAAACGTAAGCGGTTAAGCTGCCAGCTATGAAGAGGGCATTGTAATTATTTGTGTGCCAGACGACGTTCAAATAAACTTAAACTAATAATCTCGGTTAGCTGCATTGTAAGCATGTTCATGATGCACGCATCATTGAAAGATAACTGATTAAGGTATTCAATTTATTCACACAAGTTGGCTTTACACATGCGCAGTTATTTGACAAAAAATCACGCTCCTGTAAAACAGCAAAATCAACATTTAGGCCGAAAAGTCTAGATATACTGCCCCTTCACACAGAAAATACAAACTCCTATGAAAACATCATTCTGTCAAATTTAAAGCTCGTAAAAATGCTGCTCAAGAGTCAAATACACTACCTGATGGAATAACTTACCACCAGTTATCAATAAATGTTTGACTATCACGTTAGTCGGAGTGTTCTCGAACGCATAAGGTCGGTTTTGAAATGCCCATTATACACCCCCTGTGCACTTATGTTTCCAGCACTTATGTTTCCGCTCAGCCCCGTCGGTGCAGTTATGTTTCCGCTTTTTCGAGAAATATTTTCCACTTAGTCCGCCTACGCACTGTGCACTTATGTTCCCGACGGTGCAGTTATGTTTTCGCTTTTTGAAAAATTTGGTGGAAACATAAGTGCACAAGGGGTGTATTTTTTTGATTTTTTTTTCTCCCGAACTAATTTTTAATATAAGTAACTGCAAGAGCAATAATTCTTCTTTTTTTGCATTTTTTCTTTAATATTTATCAATTCACGAAGGTTTGAGAAGGGAGAAGTCAAGCACAATGAATATCTTAGAATCAAATTCATCAATTGAAGCAACATCCACGTTACAAACCGATGATCCGCCGGCAAGGACTGTACTAATAGTTGAGCGTACTAAAGTCCATTCGAGTTTCGATTCTGAGAATAACAAGAACGCCGAGGATCGGAAGCTTTGCTTTGAATGAAATAATAAACGGACTGTTAGGTAAGCATAACAATTGGCTTCGGTTCGTTGTATGCGTCAAGCCGGAAGCAAACGTGGCCTCAATTCAGTTTAGAATTATTGTAGTTTTTTCTCATAAGACGATCTACTGGTACTGAGCGACTGGCTTCAGGGAAATCAAGAACACACGGGATAAAAAACGTGTGATACTGAGCAAACGCTTAACTCGCAACCTCACAATTCAATGACAATCACGAAGACATTTGTTAGAAAAAAACATTTTTGGGAGAATTATAATCAGTTTTTTAATCTGTAACATTGACCAACAAACTTTCTGGATGATACCTTGTTTTTGGTGATATTCCTTAAAACAGCTTTACGACGAAGTTTTTTGGAACAAAAATATTTTTTTTTCTCATCATTTTTTTTCTCGTTTTTTTTCGAAAAACTTTTGGAAAAGTTCTCGTGTTTAACCTTATGGAAAGTTCTGTAACAAAACTTTTTAGCTTCTGTATCATACAATACTTATTGTATTTATTGTCTCAGGCTATTACAATAGCAACGCGAAAAACAAAGAACAATTTCTTCCTTTTTTGTTACGGGGACAATTAAAGGCGCTTCCAACCTAATGTAGGTAATGTTATCAACTTCAAAACAAAAAACGTGGTTTTTACGTAGGTAACCGAGGACAAAAACGTAGGTAACCGAGGACAAAAACTAAAATTATACAAAGTTGCTACAAAGTTGTATAATGTGTCAAGATAAAAAAAACGTAATTCCAATATTTTAACAGAAAAGATGTTTCATCCGTGGTTAAATGATACACCTCCAATGACGCTCTGCTGTATATTCACTGACCAATCCTCGGTTACCGCATACCTTGAAGCTGAGCCATACATAAGATGAGAAACTACCGTGTATAGGTTGTCGGCGGTTAAAATTGGAATTCAAGTTAATAAAACAGTCATTGTATCTAGCTATGATAACTCGTCATCATAATGATAATTCAATTTGATAATTCATCAGTGTACCAAAAATAATAGCTCGATTTCAAAAATAACTTACTGGATAAAGTGGTAAAAGTATATACTTTTGTGGCTAAAGGGTAATCCGCCGAAATACTCCCCTTTTGCAATTTGAGCATTGCTATTAGCTAGAAATGGAGAAATTTCGGCGGATTACCCTTTCGCCACAAAAAATAAAAGACCGATTAAGATGGTGCCTGTGACATACGGTATGTCGGTGCTGAGATTGACGTTCATGATAGGAAAATTTGCGGAACGTTGAACAAATCAGTTTTTAAAGAACGTTTGTAGATTAGAGGTTGTTTGAATACCTTCAAAACAAAATTTGTTTATCGAATCGTACAGTTTGTTTTTTGCTTTTGTATACTTGTGTAGAACAATTTGTTGAAGATGCTTTCGTTATGAAAATGGGTTTGCCTGAAAAGTGATTGCAAAAAAATTCCACATCTATTTTTCTCTGTTTAACCACGACTTGCCACAGAAAAAGGGCGATATTAGTAACTAACTACCTAACGATCGAGAAAAAACATGCAACGAGAAACAAAAAAGTGAAATTATAATTAAATACACATTTGTTGACATTCAATATCTTTTATGATTTACATCAAGTTCAGGTTTCTGACAATTTTAATAATTTCCTACAGTCCGCATCTGTCCAAATTTGTATTATGATACAATGGTGGGTGGAAATGCATTTGACGAAAATACCGCGTGTCAGCGTTTCAACTGGTGCAATGATGCAAACATTGCTTAACTTACAGTACAAGTGTGTGCCTATATTCACACAGCCCTTTTTGTCGATATAAGATATAAGAAGGCCTAATTAGTCAGAAACGGACCACGCTAATCTTTCTTTCTATTCAAAGTCCTACAGGAGTCCATAGGAAATTTCTACATATAGTCATACGTAGAGTCCATAGGAAATTCCTATAATATTATTATACATGTATTCTTAAATTGGATTTTTAATCTCTTACATTCGATATTATAAAATATTTGTGACTCCGTCATCAGGAATATGGCTCTACACGATGGATACATTGTTTTGGAAATACAATTTTAATTTTAACGAGCGGACCTCATGAATACGGTTGACTTTTTTAACTTTAAAAAATTCACAATGCTTGAATTTCTCAGCGAGCACGTATGATCACTAGTTTGGTCAAAAAATGGGATACCCCCACATATGCTGATTAGTTATACGAATCTCAGCACGCTCTCTCGATTGGCCTCTCTCTCGGTCATCGTAGTAATGCGATTCGCCAAAAGATATCCCACTTTTCAAAACCTGTAATGTAGAATTTTTTTGAAACTTCGATTACTCGTGACTTTTTTTTTTCAAGCTCGCTTGCCAATTGGACAAAAAAATTCCCATATTCATGAGGTCCGCTCCTTATTTCACGTTATTTGTTGGTCAGTATAAAGTCAAGTTATCGTTAATAATGACGTTTGATTTTCGAAGGGTCAATTTAGTACCTGATATCTGAAAATATGATCAAAATTCCATCCTGTTAAACTTCGCGAATCAATAATATTTACGATTTGGTTCATTTAATCATAGAACTGTCATTATTATCACGTATGCTCCCAATACTCAATTCAATTAGCTTTTTTTGTACAGTTCTCATCTTAACATGTGGTATTAATTTTAACCGCAAATTTCTAGTGCATCTACTCAGTTGGATTATTTTCAATCAAAATAATGTTAATATTTCCAAAAGTTTACCATAAGTATAGAATTTCAACAAAGTGGTAAGTTTATGATTAGAAATTTATAATTAGAAAAGTGGACAGTCACACGTGTCTCCTTTGGAGAGTCATTTAGTAATGAAATTGGACGGTTCATGCGGTATCCCATGTATTGCTATGCGTAATAAAAAGGATTATAAATGTATGTTGCAAAATTTGTTCTCAAATCAAAAGAAATCTAGAAAAAGCGGCCTCAACTTACGTAATTTAACAGTTTTATTCTCAAATTTGAACAAAATCTAGAAAAAAAAGCCTTAATTCACGTAACTTAACAGTTTTTCAAAATTTTTACTGCATTTCCGCCTACGCACTACCCATCTTACTAAACAAATGCACGTAAGAAAATCTACGTAACAAAATCCATGTAACTTAACACTTTTTTTTCTAAAAGTTTTGTTAAGTTACGTTGGTAAGTGGTGTATATTATCAAACGCACTGTTCTATTATCTTATCACTTTTTGAAAACTTTTAATATTACGAGAACTAGTTAGGTAGTATACGTAATTATCGTTTGTTTGTTATATTGTTTGATAAACAAAATTTACATTTCAAAAATATAGAATTGAACTCTGGATATGGTTTTCTATGATAATTGATTATGACAGTCATAATTAGCGTTAAATTGAAGAAAAAACACCAATTTCATAACGTTCGATGGTCCAGTCTCCAGAGTCTGGATTAATGATAACCATTAATATGGTGTAGCCAGTTAACTGGCAATTAATGAGCGTCTTATGTAAAACAACATGCGTCAATTTTAACCATTTAATCTCTCTACAGGTCCATCAACTAATTTGTACTTTTTAATTTTCCCTAAGTTTGCAATTAACAAAATAACCCCCTAATCATGTACTTTTCATCAGTTATACAGTATGCGGTAAACGTGCTTTTCGCTTTATCAAAATTTATATTATAATAGGCTTCAAAACTAGAAAAGCGAGAAACGCGTTATTATACCCCCTACTGTATTAACACCTTTACCTTTAAATCTACTATTGGCAACAGGCTATTGCATTTCTGACAGTGCCGTTTGGCACTGCTGCTTGCACCTAAGGGACAGGCCATATCTAATTATTTCGAAAACGTCTATAAAGCCAAATTGATGGGCTGACTTTTATATATTTATTAGAATTATTAGACACGGTCAATCTTCCGCATTATAAAAGATATAATAGTACTAAAACCGCTAACCGGATGTCAATTGCTGGTCTTTACTTCTTTTCGGGACGTTTTGGGTTCTCGCGAAAAAGGAGTAAAGACTGTCATCGGAATTCAATCTTTAAGATTACTGTCATTTTATATAAATTTATATAAAAAAAAACGATTAATATTAAAAAATAGCTTTAATAGGCAAATCAACCAAACACAAAAAGCGATTGGGATAACTCTTATCCATTTTGAGCTACCAACAAAATAAATGAAAACAGTGCCAACTGGCACTGTCGGAGCGCAAAGATTAACTAAGTTAGGTTATCACGAAACGTACCTCAAATTCTATGGATCTCTGAGAATAAAATTATTGATGCTTCTTTTTCACATTATAATAACTCCGTGGTTAGGGGTTAACGAAAAAAAAGGATGAAATAACCTTCGAGTTAAAATATTATATTGATTTATTAAGATTTATATGTTCATTATTGTTACTTTATAGACGCATGGACGCCACGCTTATAGCCAAATTAAGAAACCAAAAAAAACATCAAGGGCAAAAATGAGTGTGTTTTAGAACGAATTTTATTGCGTCTAATGCACTAATGATTTCTTATTTTTTTTTCGGGTTCTTTTAATCGACTAACCATTTCATTGAATCAATAATGATGGTGCCACCCGAATCATTTCTGAATTTTAGACGATGTTAAACGCGACATTTGAATCAAGAAATCTTTTTCAATTTTTTTACATCGCCTATTATTCGCTTATTTTAAAACCGCTAAACATTCCCTCGAAAAGACCAAAAAACAACCTAATTTTCATTAAATCTCTAAAAGAAAGCGTCATGATTGAAAATTTGCCAGTGAGAATTTATGCAACGTTTTTTTCTTACAACGAAATTGATGTCATAGTTTTAGTCCAGAATTTTTGGCAAAAAATGCCACAACGGAAAAGACCGCTTCCGAAGTCGGGTGTAAGATTTATGAGGTTGATTTCAGTTTCCGGAAATATTTTTTTATGTAAATATAATATTTTTGGATGATTATCGAGTTCTACATCGATTCATTTTGGGAATGCAATGAGTCTCATATTTCACGAAAAGGATTCAAAGGGACAGATTTTTCGAAAAAAAAACTTCAAAAATTAGACTAATTTATTTTCTAATTAAAAGGCTCATAATTTCTAGATTGTAGACTTGGTTATGGCGAGTTTGATTATGTTACTTTGACATACATATGTTACTTTAACTGCTGCGCGTCCTAAAAAGTGCTAACATTATGGAATTTTGTTATCATAAAGGGGTTATTTGGTATATTTATTTACTTATAATTTTTTTAACTTTCATTTTAGCAATAAATGTCATAACAGAGGCGCATCCGGGTGCGCAGCAGTTAACTTCAAATCGATATTTAATTTCACATCCCTGTTCAGAAAACCGGTACTTAAAATAGTGTAGTTTTGAGCAAAGCGCATCCTGAACTTTGGTCAAAAATAGTTAACTTATTTCACATTTGTTAACTTACTTTGACTAAGTTTACACTGTGTAAACTCACTCAGGTAAGTAGTGTATAGTACACTGTGTACTACAGAAGTAAGATGGTTAGATGAAAAGTCTTTTGAAATATTATAAGCTGTAAATTATTTACGGTTAACTGTCATGCACTGTTTTGGACAGATCTGTCCAAGCGGCGCTTTTATTAAGTATTATTCGTTAACGGTTAACGCTAAACTCAAACGGCTAACGGATTATGAATTGAGCACCAAAATCACGTTTTATCATTTAAAAAATAATTTTTGCATGAACACGACATCTAATGTCCAGGCACACGGTTGTTTATTATGTTTTCTTTGGTGACAGGCTTAAGGGCTACAAACATCTCAATATACTCACTTTTTAAAATGCTTAAAAAACACCTTTAGTTAATAAATTTTGATTTATATAAATGTATAATAATCAAGAAGACATATCAAAGTTTAATAATTCGTTGGAATTTTTGAAGTCGGCCTAGTAGTTTTCTTGTAATGATGAAACGCGTTTTAGACAAATCCGTCCAAAACGGCGCATGACGGTGGTGTATGAGTCATACAGCGTCATACAGTATGACGCTGGAGCATGACAGTTAATATTCTACTTTTACACTTGAATGATAAAGTATTTAATTTAAAAAAAAAATACGTCATTTTTAAGACGTAATTATTGGTTCCAAGAAACAGGTGCGGAAGTGGTATTGATTTTAACCAATAATTACAAAATATGATAGTCAAGTGCGTATAACTCCAAAACCAATCTACCTACGGAGAAATTCTTATTATAACTGTCATGATTTCGAAAAAAAAATATCAAAATATCAAAATCATTTATTTGAACAAAAAAATTTGATCTTCACGATTTTTGTTCTATTATTTTTTGAAGGTGATGAAAAACCGTTGTCCGTTAAATGAAATTTGCACGTATCTGAAAAAATTGACTTTTTTTAGCGCAGAATTATCTGATTAAAATATTTTCACTAGAGTGGTTAGAATTGGTGTCTGATTTGACATTGACGTTGCTACTTCCGAACGAGCTGAAAAAACAATTACATTTTATTCGATTTTGCGTTTGGAACTAAGTTGGGTATTCGGGAACACACAATCGGATTATGATTAACATAGTAATTCATGTATTTTTGGCGAATTAGATGACTCATTTTATAGCCACAAACTTCACATAAAGTGTTCAAATGCTCGGCAATAGCCAGCTTGTTTTCCCAGCTCGACATCTGGCCTCTACTTCTACGGACGAGCCCACGTTTTTTAAGGACAGCACAGGCCAGCTCATTATTATTTTTCGAATCGACATGCCAGTTAATTTTTGAACTCGATCTCGAGTCCTCTAGGAGTCCTAGACTAGGACATTTCAAGACAGCTCAATTTTTTTTTTGAATTTTGCCGAGCCCTGGGCTCAACCACAGCTAACCAACCACAAAATACGTACAAAGTTCCTACACTGAATATGAACAGTAAAACAGATCAAAAATTATTTCATCGTTCATATTAAGGGTATACAAACCCTTTTAGATTGAACAAAATAGTGTTCTAGGTAATAGCAAACCCTGCTTCAAGGTAAAAGGTTTGATTTTTTTTTAAATATTTTATTCGAATGTTGCCAAAAAGCGTTTTATGATTACATCCTTGACGACCATATGCCTTTTTTGTCTCCTAATGACCTAAATCATTTTAGTCAAAAATCACCGCGGCTTTGTTTAATTTCACAGTTTAAACTTTAGAAGACTTAAAATTGGATTTGTTACTCGAACTTGGAAGAAAAGGTTGCCAAATCATCCTAATGTTAAATTTGATGCCATTCTATGCCATTGTTAACTTATTAATTAAACAAGAAGTTTTAATGTGTCTCGCAGGATACGCGGAAAGAAACCATGCTGTTAACGCGTTATAACGCAGTTATTATAAATTTATAAGAATTTCCCATCAACAATAATCATTTGATTTCATTAACCAGTCAAAAATTGCTTGGGTTGGTATTATTAGAAGGATTGTGAGAAGGATTATTAGAAGGATTGTTAGAAGGATTATTAGAAGGATTCACTGAGCTTATAATAACAATAAGGTTTAATAAAAATAGGGAAAGGAGTGGATAAATAACGTTTTAGTACTTCTAAAATAATCTATTGGGAATTCTTGTCTTGTTACCAGACAAATATATTTTCTTTTTTTTGTTGTATTTTATAAATTGGTGGATTTCTATTGGTCCGTTTCCAAGCGAGACAGAGACGGGCCAATAGGAGCGTCGGATAAAAGTTCGATAGGTAGCCCGCGTTACATAATGGTAAGTGAAATGACTTAATAATAAACTAAAATCACGTTCTAAACCAAGCAATTAAGAGCTGAATTAATCTTAATGCTTTCTTTAAAGAAGCGGTTCATTTTCAACGCGGAATAAAATTTTTAGCAGACATTTTATTTTGAAGTAAAACAATCAAAGGTTGGGCAGGCAATTTATGCAATCTTCCCTCAATTATGAACGAATGGCTATTTAAAAAAAATATGAAAAATACACAGTAAGTTTGCCCTTCATTCGAATAATCATGTGGACAAGGTTGAATAAATTGTGTTTCCCGCGAAAAAGTGAAGATAGTTTGACGCCTCTTAAAGATTTCTGGAATTTTAACCATGTTTGTGGTTATTTCACTGTTTTTAGCACCGCCTTGTTAATCGTCGAATAGCTAATTTTATTGTATTAAGCATACATATATAAGAGTCAAGTAATATTTCACAAATAAGAAAAAAACGCAATACACTCCCTGAGGGTTTATGTGACCATTTCGCGACC
>SCLG01001533.1:0-11324 GCA_004367875.1 Oikopleura albicans
ATTCTGTCCGAATGATCGATAGAAAACGCGAGCATCGTTGACCGTTATTGCGGAATTGAACACCATGCCGGTCCCACCGTACGAAATTTGTTTGTGAGAGGATACAAATTTCAGTGCTGCCGAAAGCCCACATCGAGCTGTACAGGGGTCTCACATTAAGAGACGATTCGCTATTTTTGACAAAATTACACTAATTTGGAGTACACTTTTTTGGAGAAATTTTCCCCTCAATTCAAATTTTTTTGATAAGAGACATCTTAATATGAGACCCCCCTGTACCAATAAAAATGACATCAGGAATACGACCTTCTGGATACTCTGCATATTTCGGTACTAGTATTCGGTTGGCAAAACCTGAATTTTCCTCATCTGAAAAAAATCCAAAAAACGCCAGCATTTCATATTGGACGTTGGTATTACAATAAATGATGTTAAACACCACCTAACCAGTTATCTTAACAACTGTTTTGCTAATAAATGTTAAGATAATTGAACTTTTGTTAATATAATTGGGTAAGGGTTTGGTAAGATAATTTTAATATGGATACGTTTTGGTCCAAAAAAGTGGTAAGATTACCAAACTTTGTTAAGATCAGCCAGCTGTGTTGAGATAACCCACCTTTGTTAATATTATCGTTGTTAAAATAACTGGATAGGAGGTGTATTTACAATTATTGTACTCAATTGGTTGGGGTACACAATAAACTTGTGATAAATGCTCCGAGAAATTTGATTTACGATCCCGTTTAATTATCCATAATCAGGTCAAGCAAAGCGTATTTCCCAAACGAAAATAATTGATAATCATAATTCTGACTGAATTAGTAAAATCATTCAACATTATTAAAACCATTTGACAACCGAACTGGAAAACAGTAGTTTTTGTACTTGTCATCAATTGTCTGGCGAAAAACCTCATCAATTTCTGAGCTTTCTTGCGATTCTAATTCAAGATATTCTACTCGTTCTTCTATTCGGCGTCTCTAGAAAATCACATATAATTCTGATAACATAAATGATAACCACCACCAAATCCTTTGAAATATCACTAAAGATTAATAAAAAAATAGTGTCATCTTAACTTGTCATGAACTATGTTATTTGGAAGGTAAATTGTTATACAAAGTGGTTTGTGCATGGGTTGAAAACTCGGAAAACTGAAAACTGATCGATTACAGTCCCGAATGCTTTGAGTGCCGATTGATGTTTCCCAAAACAGCGGCTCTTAAGGCAGTCTCCTGGCACTAAAGACATTTTCATGACATGTCAGATTTTTCAAGTCAAATGAAACTAGGCTTTCTAACTGGATTTATGGACAAGAAAATTTGTATCTAAAATATAAAGTAAACTCAAATTGTGCAATGAAATATAGGCGCAAATTAACAATAATTATCGTAATTACGAATCTTAGAAAAATGAAATTTTTTGAAAAAAAAATAGACGAAAATGTTTTGGGCACAAGTCTTGTGCCACAAGAATACTAGGATTTATGTAAAAAAAAAATCAAGAATGAACATTTTGTAGCTTTTTTCTAAATTATTTTCGAAATAACAAAATTAGGGTGACCCATCTCAGAATCCTAGATAAATTTTTTTTTGTCGAAAAAATCATAAAGTCGTGAAAATTGGTCTTTAGGGGTTAAATTTTTGAGGTCTGTAATGAATTTTTCATCAGTAGGTACATTATGTTCTTTCATTTGGTATAAAAATTTCTGGTTAGGAAACCCCCGAAAAAGATGGGACAACCTACAGTAGGCTGCCTACTTAGAAATTATTAAATAATTACTAATAGCAATAACAAAGTAACAGAAACATAAATATACTTGCGCGCTGAACTTACAATTATCCTCCATTTCTCGGTTTTAAAGTTATTCGATCTCTGATAGTAAACTGCGTCAATATATAAAAATAGGGCAACAAATACGACGCCGGAAATTTTTAATAAAAATGATTTGTCCGTTACTATGCGTGAAATCATTTGTCCCTCAAAAACAAAACAAAAAAATATTCTCGAAATTTTTGTAATGAAACTTCGGTCATAAAACAGTCGTTGATTATAATATCCTTGAAATTATTTCTCAAATTATTTCGGCGGCGGTTTTGTTAGTTGTGAGGATTTCCTGATTGAGTGATAGACACCGCGCTGAACTGTTTCAGGATATGGTAGGTCAACTACGCCGATGTGAAATCATAAAAGTTACCACGGCAATTAGAGTAAATTAGTGTTTTATGATATTCGTTTTAAACCGCAAATAACAGCAAGAAACATGAACAACCAGTTTTTTTAAGAAAATTTCAAAAACAAACAAAATACGCTAATAAGAATTCAGGGGGAGCGCACAGTAAGGGTTGGTTTCGTGTTTTTTGGCACCCCTACCCTTGTACAAATTTTGTCTTATTTTGGTATGAAGCTGACAGATTAATTCTGTAATTTTATTATAAATATATTTACAAGTAAATTACGCAAATAATCATATACACAGGGTGCGCCGTTAACAGGCACCCCATGAACCGGCAGCGCCTACGCTATTTTCCGTTAACCGGAAATTTTTTGGTCAAAAATTTTCCAGCAAAAACGCCCACGCATGTACCCAAATAACGTTTTTCAGGCGTTTAAATCAATGAGCAACTTGCGAAAGATTATTATTACCGTATGGGGACTCTCAGACTGTGAGGCTTTTAGCATTTTTCCTATGAATTGTTACACTATTCTGACGTCACCCTAACAGTCTGAGCGTCCCCATACGGTATGTAAGAGATATTTTACAAAAAGGTCCAAAAAAAGTTCGAAATCCTCATTTTCCGTTAATTGTAAGGTCGCAATTGCTCCGTGATTCCGCTTACGCATGTCTCCGTTAACCGGACTATTTGCCGTTAACCGGCAGTTTTTCAAAAAAAATTTGGTGTCGGTTAAGGGCCCACCATGTGTAGAAAAAAGTTTGAATTGGAGACCCTTATCTGCCTTTAATTGGCGTACCCTGAATGGCGGCGAAAATTTTTCGTGAAATGAAACCTACCCTTACTTGGCGCCAACTTACCCTCACTTGGCGTTCCTACCCGTACATGGCGTTCCCCCTGTAAGTATGTTTGAAAAATATTTGACGCCAAAAAACAACTCAAGTAACAACAATGTTGTTACAACATAATGTTGTTTGTAATTTACAAAAACGTAGGAGACCATCAGAAAAGCATAATGGAATTTCCGATAATCCTACAAAACCTATACAAAACCTGCTTCGTTATCTGACCGAGATTTTTGCCGAAAAAACCTCAGCACTCCGACATGTCGTGATAAGTAAACTCAGCTGTATTTACTTATTTTTACTACTAGTACCACTACTAGTTCCGCCACTAATACGATTTACAGTCCCTGCTTTTTTTTATTTCGCCGGCCGGTTATGGTTTTTAATTCCGCTTGCGGCCACAGGTTATCCCGACGTCTTGGTTAGGCATTACATTCTACTTCATTGGAACGCGTGGATTTGGAACGCGTGGATTTGGATCCCACTATCACACCAAAAAAGTAAAAAAAGCCGTTGGTTTACATTTATATAATTTATTTGCTTGGTTAAATGTTACATGTTGCAGATTTATTTAGAGGCGAAATGGTTGCATTTCACTGAAGTTTAAATCAAATACTCCATGCTGAATTTAACACCATTTTACACTTCGAGAAATTCTAACTTTTGTGTCTCTGCTGCCGGTAGAACCATGGGCTATTTTACGCCCCGTCCTGTACCAATGGTTTAATTAAAAATATATGTTTGTAGACCTAATATCAACTATAAATAAGTTTATGATTAACATACGTCAATTTAGGCCCTTTTTCTAGATTTGATCTAATTTAAAAGTAAAATTTGATAATTTCCTATATGTTCGATATCAAGGTGATCATGATTTGAAAACATTTTTTTTCTATAAAACAGATAAATTTGTCTCGGATCTTTTCGGAAGATCGATGCTGCAAATTTCAACAAAATTTTTTTTTCGCTCTCAAAATTACCAACTCCACTTTAGTATACCACGTACCTACGTGAATTAACAAAACATTGGAAAAAATGGTGTTAATTTACGTGAATTTTGTTAACTTACATGGTTAGGGTGTAGGCGGAAAAGTTGTCGCGAGCAGACTGTTCGTGGATCTGGTTAACTTACGTGAAGTTTGGTAACTTACGTGGTGTTAACTTACGTAGGTAGGTGGTGTTGTAAAATAAATATTAGATCTCCATAAGAATTGAGGAAGTAAAGAAAAAAATTCTCAATAGTATCATTAATAGGGTCAAAACAGAATTTGGAGTTGACAGCTTAGAGCCGCATATAACTTATAGACTACTATGAGTGTGCTTTATGGAATGTCACTGACCATTCATCCATGAAGTGTTGCTTGTACTTGACCAATATCCAATAAGCATAAGACTAGAGTAAGCAAGAGGATAATAATTATGATTAGTAATTTATGTATATAATGACGGACCACGCCCAAAGAATCCATAGAGAACAAACAAAGGCGGACAGCGAAAAAAAACTACAACTTTATTTCCGTTATCAATTGATTGAACCAAGGAAACCCCTAAAACTAGGCTATTTGTAATTACTAGGTTTCACACACACTTTTCCTACACATTTTTCTACAAATACCTATAAACTAGTGAATGGTTTGCTAGCCCATTGCTGGGCATAATTCAAAAAAGCCAGTTGACTGTTGCCGAGCCCTGTGCTAGCTCGCAAAATATATTGGCTTTTTTGTGGTCGAATTGACCAAAAAGTTTCATAGAATGGTCGGGGAGTTTCAAGAGTAAGCTCATTCGATTCGGAACCATTGATTTGCTTATGCTGAGTAATTACGAACAATCAGAGAAGAGTAAACAAGGGGCCTGACCAACTTCCGGCCTCGTGTTTATGGATGTGCCAAATAATCGTGTTTGGGGTTAAACGTTTAAAAATACCAAAAGGTCCCCAATTCGGCAAGTAAACCCCAATTCGAGAAGAATTGTGGTTGCCCAATTGGAGACGAGGACTGTATATGATATATAATTTATATAAGTTTGGGAATGCCGTGAACACAATTTTCCATCCTTTTTCAATCATTTCCGATTTTTGTCAGGACCATAACTATTGACAGTGACCTTAAGCGAGACCGCGAACTTGGGACATCCGTTTTTTGAAACTAGCTCCAAATTGATGGCTTAAATTATTTGGTTTTTACATTAACATTTTTGCACTTGAACTTATTCATGTTACCTTTGAGATTTACTTGAAGTTAACAATACGTACACAAACGTAACAACACGTACGGTAAAATAAAATTTTGATGTTTATTTGTAAAAGAATTGACTGTAGTACAGTCACTGTACAGTCACTGTACCGTCCTTAAGCTTTCGAACAAATTTGGACCTAAAATGTTAAGAGCTAAGTGAAATAGAATACAAATTGTATTATGTCGCCCAGGTCTTGTGAGTTTCAGCACAAGTTTATATTATAGATTCTGAGAATTATACCTGAGGATTATGCGGACGGTAAAAGGACGGTATTATGCGTAGTTGCATAATTCAAGGTTATTTCTAATTGGGACAATTGGAACCCTGTGAGTTGAGTTACCGTTTTGATCCATCTCATTATGAGAAAATAACTCAAAACAGGTTTCTAGAGTTCTAGGCAGTTTTCACGTTCTGCAAAATAACAGAACACGTTATTTTCACATTTTTAAGGACCCGTCATACGTGTTGTTTACAAACTGAACATTATAGAACAACGCTACCGGAAGCCTTCAGAAGCATACAGTGATACAATGATTATTTATATTGATTAGCGGAAAATTTGCCGCAGTTTGTACATAACAGCTATGAGTCATACCGTATGACCGGTCCTTAAGTTTTTTTTTAAACAAAAGTCCCAAATATCACTGAGCTAAAAAAAATCATGACGAAGATCCATACAGTATAGTAATCTATTTAACAATTTACGGATAAAACTAATAAAATCTAACCCCTGAGGCCCAAACAAAGTTATTGTCATCCAATATATTTTGAATTGTGTGTCATAATTGTTCTCGTTGTGCTCTATTAGTTCACGTCATTCTTTTCATTGCTAAAACATATAATTTATTTTGAAATAATATATTTTCTGTTTAATCGATACTTCACTATTGACTTAACCGTAGTGAATTTGAGAGACACATGAGCAACTCACTGAATGTGACAAAATGGACATCAGGCCGGGTTACGAGCATTCTTATTTCTTTAGCCGCAGCATTTGACCCAGAGGTTAACCCTGGAGTGTACAATAATTTCGAATTTGCAAACGCTGTATTTTTTTTAAACAATTCGTTGATAGTACATTTTCCGATCTCAACTTTCAGCCTCATGATTCACTTCATGAATACTGTTCAATTTAAATATTGCCACACGTTATCAAATTCAGAATCCCAAAAAGGTTTAAATCCCATGGAATTGGCAGAAAAAGTTAAATCAAGAGGCCATCAGTTTGGATCAAAACTAAAAGAAAAAATTGTGAAAAACGACTCAAATCAAACTGACGGCATAATAAATGGCGTAGAAGTTCACGAAGACTGCTTTAAATGCGTTCCAGAGATTATCCAGGATTATGGATGTTCCTGTGAAAGTCATAAAGTGACGACTGATGACGGATTTACTCTCACAATACATAGAATACCAAACCCTGGAGGTGTCCCAGTTTTACTTCGTCATGGGTTTCAAGGCGATTCCGGAAATTTCGTATACGGGGGACCACAGTCCGGTCTAGCTTTCGAGCTTTTTAATCTTGGTTATGATGTGTATCTTGGGAATGCACGAGGAAATGATTTAAAACATGTATATTTGAGACATATATATATTTCTTTAAAGCCTAGAACGTAGAAGCTTTTGGCTCTTGCATTGTGAAATATGCGTAAAGACGTCAGGGTGTAGGCGTGAATAGCTTTTAAATTAGTGTTTAACTCGGGGCTCGGCACGAATGGCTTTTGGCACATGGTTTGGCTTGGCTGGGCTTTTTGTGAGCCAAGCCAGGCCAAGCCAATTTTTGGGAGGGTCAAAAAAGCCAAGCTAAGTCAAGCCATTTTCTTCAGAAGGTAAAAAAGCCAAAATTTTTCGAGAGGGGAAAAAGCCAAGCCAATGAAAATGCCTAGCTTTGCCGAGCCCCGGTTCAACTAACAAACAAAACTCAAAAACTTTTGTTACCCCTGGCACATCAAGGTCAACGAGTCACGTGATACATTACTAATAAGACCTCTAAAAGGCCCATATTTTGATGCGCATTTAAGTACCTTAAGTTAAGGCCCTTAACCATTTGTTTTTGATTTTATTTTTGGCTCATAGGAAAATTCGTTGAATTCCCCAGGGCTTTTTTTCTCTCTTAAAAAGAAATAATATTTAAACGACAGAAATTTTTAAGTTTTTAGTAATTTTACAAAAAGATATGCCTGAAAATTAGTTTTTTAAACAATCATAAATCATACTTCACTAGGCAACTCATTCAGCCGTTCACATAATTGCCTTTCACCAGAGGATGACGCCTTCTGGCGATGGTCGTTTCACGAGATGGCGCTTTATGACTTTCCGGCAATGATCAAGGCGACTGTTGCAATATCAAAGTTTAGTAAAATTTGGTACATTGGATATAGCGAAGGCGGCATGATTGCAAATATATCATTAGCAGAGCGTGGGGACGAAATAAACGAAATGTTACAAGGGGTGATTGAACTTGGTCCGATCTTAACCTTCAACGGTGCTAAAGGACCATGGAAACAATTCGCGTGAGTTTTTCACTTATTTTTTATTAACTTTCATTTCCGTTTACAACGGGTCCGCGCTAATCTTTCACCTTCTGATCTCTCACATGTTATTGCTCGGGCTTTTTGTTTTTCCCGTATGTCCGCCAACGCATAATGAATTATTCTAAATTTCTTTTCCGAATTTTAATTTTCTCGAGACATGAGTTTATTTTTGAAATCTTACTTTTTTTCGTTTAGGCTACAATTTGACATTTAGAAACGTTTGTACGGAGTTAAGAGCGCACCTGTTGTTTAAAGGGCTATTTCGAGACTATATTGAATACTACCGGTATTTATTTACCGGTAGTTATCTACCGGTATTTATCTACGGGTATTATCTTGAAGTCGACAAATATTCGAACAATATAATAATTTTTATTAATAGGTTAGGTATCCGTGGACTGCGACATGTGCCGTTCATGAAATTGGACCAAGAATTTAAATCCGATTCAAAATGTGGAAAGTATGTATTTTTTCATTATGATTATCATTAAAAAATCTTTCACAAGATCGGTTGCAGCTATGGCGGCGACAGTTTTACCAGACTTGTCAGAAACACAAGACAAACTCAATCGAAGATTTCAGAAAATACTTTTCAATTTCGATTTAAGTCGCTATGTCAACGAGCGTCAGGGAACTTGTTCAAAATAAATCAACTTGTACTTAAACATATTTAGGACCCTTATTTAGGGTGTGTTTAAGCCGAAAAAACGTGATGCTCCTAAACGTCATTTTTTGATTTCCAATGCGATGAGTTCGAACCCAATTTTCGCATTCACTTCATAATAAACCATAATTTATGGTCCATAATTTATGGCGTAGAAAAAGGCGTTCGTTCGGACTTACCGTTTTTTTGATGATAAGTTATTCAGAGAAAAACTTTTAAATTGCCTACCGAGCTTCGTTTGCCCCCTTTTCTTTATAAAAAAACTTACCATTATATCGACTTATGGGTTGTGCATTGATCTGCACTTATAAAAATCTGAAAACAGTATTTTGAACCGTTAATCAGGAAGTCTTTGATCACCATTTTCCCGCAGGTACCAGTTTCCGAAATTTTGTCCATTGGGCTCAAAATGTCAATCAGCCCGCACTTCGGCAATTTAACTACGGCGAAAAGCAAAATTTGAAGGAGTATGGCCAGAAAGTACCACCTTCTTACGATTTTTCAAAAATAAAAGTTCCAATGTATCTATTTATCGGAAGCGACGACTGGCTGTCGACGTCAGAAGATTCGATCAAGAAAGCAAACGAAATTAAATCAGCCCAAGTTAAAGTATTGCGGGGATTTGATCATTTAGAATTTATTCGTGGTAAACGAGCCAAAACTGAATTACATCCCCTTATTTTCAATATTTTAAAACACAAATAAAGCTGTTAAAACGAACAACAATAAAACTGAAGAAGTACAAGGTATAATAATTTAGTGAACGGATCTTACCACAAAAAATTGACTCGTTGAACTTGACAAAAAAACGGATTAGCCAACTCCGATCTACTTTTCGAATGTCCTTGCCATTTTTTGATGTCGGCACCGTTTTTTTGTAAGTTTTTAGACTCCTTATTTCACCTCGGTTAACTCTTCGCCGTTAAGTAGCCTTACATTTGCGCAACAGTTCAGCCACATACCGTATGGGGACGCTCTGACTCTGAGGGTGACGTGATAATAGCGTTAAAAATCAAAATTGCTCGAAGCCTCAGAGCCAGAGAGTCCCCATACGGTAAATCGTGCATATTTTTGTTTATACTTAACGTCTGTACAGATTACGTTGTTCGACATTGGAGTCTCCAGAATGATAATTAATAACTACAGGGCATCCAACCTAGACTGCTACATTTCTGATGATCTTTAGGCTTCATAAATGTAACAATCTAAGTAGGATGCCCTGTATACTTTGCTCTAAAATGATTTGAAAACGAAACTTTATTTTCATTTCATTTTAAGATGTACAGTGGAAAGTTTTAAATACAAATCACAAGATATATTTTTTCTTATTGTGAGAGCCAAAATTGAACTTGTAGGTTAAGTAAAGGTAAAAACGGAAATTTTAGGGAAAAGCTCATACGTTAACCCTTCTATTTAATATTAGACAAGATAACGGCCGAGGGTCGACCTAACGCCTTAAGTGTTACAAATCTTATTTTATCTCGCGCCAACTAAACGACATGCCAAAGACTTTTTCGAGCTCTTCGGAAGCAGGCCCATAATATTGATCAAGTCGTTCAAAGGTTTCCGGGCTGATGCCATATAGCTTTTCTTGAATTCCTGTGCGCCCCTTGGTTGTGGGCATACAGTCAAGTTTTTCATCTGGAGGCGACACTCCAGCCTTATAACGCTCATTTCGAACGCAATAATATCCATCGGGTCGCTTGTCGAATCGTTTTCGCGAAAAATAGGGGAAAAGGCCGAGCTCCTTCTCAAGTTCAGCAAACACGGCCCAGGGTTCAGTTTTTATTCGACCGCCGTCCAAAACGATACCCTGATAAGACGTACGTAATTTATTTACAGTCGCGTACTGACTTTGTCCGAACTTGACGAAAAGTTTTTTTAACATACTTACTATAAATTATTGTTAGAATTCTTAGTTATAATCTAGAAACCGTGGAGAATTTTTTGAATTAGTTCTCGCGAGAACCAAAAACAGTCAAATTTTCGTCATGACGACGCGTCATGAATTTTCAAAAATAAGAAAAAACAAATCATTTGAGTTGATTTTTTTCATTTATAAATCTTCAAGTATACCCCTGACAGGTTGCCTGACCATTTTTTGGACCATATCGTTAAGAGTTTTTCAATGATTTAAGGAAAATCACTGACGGGTTATCTTACCGATAAAAGGCACTACACCAAAGTTAGTTTATCTAAGCGTTTTTTAGCATAATGCTTAAAAAGCGGTTAGGTAACCCATATTAATTTAATTAAGGTAAGATAACCTATCAGGTGGTGTATATCAGTTTTCTCACTCGTTATTTGTTCGTTATTTATTTTTGCGAAATTGAATTTTTTCGCAAACAAAATTTCGCACGCGTTTCCTTTTTAACTAAAAATCCGTTTCCGTACTCGCCACCAACGTAGTCCCGTATAACGGATCCATAACGGCCATAACGGAACATCTCAAAAACATCGGCATTTTCACGCCAAATGGTCTCATTTTTCTCCACCAGATTTTGTTGAAACATGGGCAAAAACTTTGCGACCATTTGATCAAATGTCATGTTTTGAAATGGAAATCGAACCGAATCTGGGCCCAAAAATTGCCTGTTGACTCGATTTGGTTTGTCGTCTCCCCAATCATGTGTGACATGTTTGAAATCGGACAATAATCGATGAACCGGATCGCACAACACTGAAAAACCACTTAAATCATTTGTTCTGGTTTTTATTCTTGGTACTGGCGGAAAATTTAAAACCAACAGTACACAGTCTGCCCCTCATAATAAGGGCGATCTCGGCCCGCGTTGGGATTGATTCCAATTTTACTAGTCCGCTGCTCGCTCAGGCTGTCGAGAAAAAAAAACGAGAAAGAAAACGAAGT
>SCLG01001535.1:0-13886 GCA_004367875.1 Oikopleura albicans
TCCCAAAACCAGCATATATTAATACCCGCTCAAGTTAATTTTTTCTAGATTTTTTCGCTCGATATCCGTCTTTTTGAACTTGGAAATACGGCCTATATATTTCATACGCATATTACTGGATATCAATGTGCATGAAAACGAAAATTAAGATAATGTTATTTGTAGGGTGTTTCCCACTCTTAAGAGACGAGGCGATGCATGAAAATCAATCCCGATTTAAAATCTACTTATTTTGTTTTCTTTCTCGAACTGAACTCAAATTGCACAATTCCGTCAAGAAAACAGAGAAATTCTGTAAAAAGAAGGAGCAACGGTTATACGCAATGTTGCGTCGAATTCGAAATATGGTTAAAAAGAAAGACAGCTCGAGCGGTAGTTCAAATTTAGGTTTAAAATATGCGGAATGAACAAACCAAGGTTACACCATGTTAACACCATCAAATGTTACCACTCGTTATGTTACCAAAATTCCTTTATGTTACCACTTTTTGGAATTTAATGAACTTCGATTTCCAGTTATTAAACCAAACTCCCTACTTTATTATGTTACCAAAATTCCATTATGTTACCAGTTTTTGCCATTAAATGGTGGTAACATAACGGCGCAGGTGGTGTATTTCATTGTTCTAAACTTAAATAAGGCAAGTTCGGGCATCGAAGCGAATTCTTGTACCAGTAATCGACGTCTTAGTCAAGCATTGGTTTTGTGAATATTTATGCCACTAGGTGGCTGCCAGACTGGTCTGGGTTCTTAAATATTTCATACTGATCTGGGTAATACGTAAACGCGTAATATGAAAACAATAACGTCTGAAAAGAGACAAAAATCACAAACTTTTATTTTCACGAAAAAATATTCGAAAATCAAAGATTGTGATTTTTCAAGGAGGGAATAACGTAAACGAAATAAACCAATAAAAGGATCAAAACAAATTTCCGGTTCCGGTTCGAGTACGTCGATGTCCACATTTCCTGAAAGTACGTCAGAAGAACAACTAACAGGTAGAATGCGTCATATATACAGGGGAGGACCAAGTAAGGGTAAATTTCGTGTTTTCTGAAAGCAACCCTTACTTGGCGTTGCCACTTGTAACACTTTAACCTTGTGGAGAGATGAGATTGACATGTTAATTCTATTATTTTTATTCAGAAAATATTTGAAATAATATTTTAAATTTCAAAAATAATTATATCGGCAAAAAAATTTGATTTGGAGGCTTTTTAGGTTAATAACCTACCTTTATTTGGCGTGACCTTTCGAAATGAAACCTACCTTTATCATAATCCACGGCAATTAGAAGGCGAATTTCATGCGTAGCTACACGTAGCTTCCATTGGCCCGTTCGTTTTTTACCTACGCAAAACGTAACCAATACGTCACGCGTAGCATGGAATTGGCGTTCCTACCCTTACTTTGCGTGTCCTTAATTGTAAGCGTGTCTGTATGCCCTATTACAGTTGATCACTAAACGAGTTGACACTTTCGTTTCCGATTTTTTCGTCAAAAACTGTCAACTCGTTAGGTCTTTGTCAACTCGTTAGGTCACTTTTGCCCCTTTTTGCCTATTTTTGCCCGAAAAACGCCCAAAAACTGTCAACTCGTTAGGTCTTTGTCAACTCGTTAGGTGTCAACTCGTTTAGTGATCAACTGTAGTTCAAATTGAAAGGTGGTACAGTCCTTACTCTCCATACGGACGATTGCTTCCAATACGGACGCCGTTGTGAGGATCAAAATCGTCCGTATTGGAAGTAAGGACTGTATATGTTGGCATTTTTTAAATGTAAATTTTTAACCCATAGGAGACGAAGATGACGAAGAGGAACAAGATGAAGATGGAGAGGTTGAGGATTCGGAAGATGAAGCAAATGAAGCGGCTATCCTCATAGAGGACGATAATGACTTTTTTACTTCAAGAGATGTTCCGGATAATCCGATGCCTATTCCAAGTGAACCAGTAGTTGTACAGTATTACGATGACTCACTTTCTGGAGACGCTGATGTAGGTTACCGGTTTCCAAATATGAGACGTTACATATTCGTGAACACACTACAGGCCTTACTCTCATTACGGACGCACTCACTACGGACCCTTTCTTCAAATACGGACGCTTTTTATGAAAAAATGTCCCGAAAACAGTCGAAAATGGACACTTTAAGGCCATTCACCTCAGTACGGACGCTATTTTCAAGAATCAAAATCGTCCGTATTGGAAGTAAGGACAAAATTTGAATTGAACGCTTTTTGGGCGAAAAAGTAATTTGTAAATGCGTGTTGGCCAGTGGTTCACAGTTCCTTTGTCATGTTATAACTTATAAGGTCTGAGATCGTGACCGTTATAAGGTCAAGTCATTTTTTTTTGGGTTTGATCTTATAACCAGACCACGGACCGTGGTCCACGGTACATGCATTTGAAATCGGTTTTCGCAGAATTTGAATGTGACACATGCCTTGACGATTCCCTTCGATCATAAACATTTTTATTTTGAACAACATAATCTGTTTTTATGAATAAATTATAGTCCGGCGTCCCAAAATAAGGACGCTTTAGAATATCGACCTTTATTTCGATTGTTTCAAATTTTTTGCTTACATTTTGGTATAATTTATACCATATGAAAAACCCATTTTATTCTATTAGTAAGTGTACCCCCATAAAATTCGTTATTCTCACAAATGAAGTCTCAGATAATTGTTATGCAGCATTCTACATGCTGGCTTCTGATTGGTCTGTTTCTATTTTGTCTTCCGGACTGGCCACTAATAGGCTGCAAGTTATTATTGCTTTTTCATTATTACCCTATGAATCATAGACGATGAGTCATAGACTATGACTCATTTTAGTTCAAGAAATTTGGTAAAAGATTTTTTAGGCAATTTGGAGTTTATTCAATAAAATGGTGTACAAAGCTGTAAAAAGTGTTACAAAACAAAGTAAAAAGTGGTAACTAATAAACATAAATTTACCACTAAATGTTCAATTTATGGCGACGAAAAGCGTTTTGAATATTTTTTATGTTAACAAAAATGAGACGAGGAATGCTTTAACTCATAGGTGCCAAAACATTTTCAAATCATTTTCGTTCATTCTAATATCCAGTTTTCAGAAATTTTCTCAATAAGTTTTTTTGGTGAAAATATCTTTGAAATTATTTATAGAAGTATTTTTTTTTTCGGAATAAAACGGAGACTTTATTTTTGTGCGCCGTTCGTAGAAAATGTTAAATATACCACCTAACCATTTGAAATAACACTTTTTTTCCTGCGAAAAGTGTTATCTAAAATGCAAACTGTTATTTTAAATGGTGTTATTTCAAATGGTAACGTGGTGTATATGACGTTTATGATATTGGTCAGGAAAATTTAAAATTAAATATCCACAAAGAAATTTCGTAAAAAATAATTTAAAAAATGATAACAATGACATAAATATCTGGCAATATTTTTTTTTTCAAATCGCAGAAAAATTTTGACATAAGGTTTCAGTGCACAAAAATAATTTTGAATTTCAAGGGGAAAAAATCGGCACCACGTGACTGCAAACGCAAAAATTTTACATCCTAATGAAGTGCGTTAAAAAATTTGAGCGTTCCTCATATTTTTTATGCGAAAGCCAATCCACTCGCGGAATTTGTTAAAAAAATTTTCATGGATTTGTAAAAAAAATACTCTGTCATGAGACTGATTATAGGCGCGCTTTCAACCCCGCTTTGCGGGGCTACCCTGTCATGAAACCGGATACATGCGCGCTTAAAATTTTTCAACATTAAAAATTTTCAACATTAAAAATTTTCAACATTAAAAATTTTCAACATTAAAAATTTTCAACATTAAAAATTTTAAAGAATAAAATTTTTCAACAATAAAAATTTTCGACAATAAAAATTTTCAAAAATAAAAATTTTCAAAAATAAAAATTTTCAACATTAAATGAATTCGCTTTCGCATAAATACGCTCAATACAAATATATCTCATATTTGAACAAGTTGACCGCCATGTCAAACATGATTTTTGGGTCAACTCGTAAAAAATAAAAAAGACTTGAACTTGGGATATTGAACAAGGATAGGATAATGATTAAGTTAATTCGGCTACGCGTAGGCAAACTGAGGTTTTAACCCCTAAATACACTTGAAAAAGCAGTTCCGGCGTTTGCACTGTTCTTTTTGGCTGGTTGCTCATCCGACTCGTCCAGTAGTGAAATCTGAACAATTTTGTTAAAAAATAGGCCAGAGTATTATGCTACAGTGCCTACTCTCATAAGGGACGCTAAATTATATGTTAGCGAACTTGACTTACCCTGCTTTTTTGGTGAATCATCAGAGCAGCGGCAAAAATGGCAATAACAACAAGGATGAGAATAGCCGACAAAATGTACACCAATGTTGCATCAAATTGTTCTGAATATATTATTGAAAATTTCTATCACATGAGGGGTCCACTGTAAAAAAATCCCATACACTTTTAAAACATATTTATTGCTTTACAAAATTGCAAGAAACATTTGAAAATTCACTACTGGAGATCAAAAACAAAACTTGTTCCCGTGTTTACGCCCACGCACTACCCATCGGAATTAACAAGTTGCCTTTAAATTAATCCTATTTTGGAATTTAAGAGTTAATTCAAATTGTCACAGAAAAAATACATAGACTTCAAAATTCAATAACCGAAAAAAAACCCAACTTCCTTAATTCCGCAAATCGTTATATTGGCCAGATAACTGCGCAGTTATATTTAATATTATTACATATACGTACGGTATATGATAAATATTTTAAAGATAGGGGTTTCTGGAAAAGTTATTGATCTAAATTCCGACCAGATTAAGGAACGTGGAAAATTTCCGGTAGATAAGTGTGCAGGGGGTGTAGTATACATATCAAAAAACTAAAATATTTTAATCGGTTAAAAAACTAAACGTGGCAATTACAAGTTAAAATATATTTTAGTGCAATTTTGCAACTCATCATTTTTGTAATTTAATAGTGTTAAAAGTGACGCCGAAAAAACGTGGCGTGTCGCGTTTATAAATTAAATCGAAAATTAAATCTTAACGCACCATCAATGTAAGGTTTGAGTTCTTGAATTTCTTCAACTTGGACTTCATCGGACTCGAAGATTGTGATTTTTGGCGAAGTGACAACTGCGATGTCGGAATAACGCTCTTCGGACTCTTCCGTTGACCGTTTTCGCATATTACCGCATGACTGAAATTATTAATAATATACTGCGGTTCGAAACTGAATTCCATACCACTAACTAAAAAATCCCAACTATGCGACATTAAAGCGCCGTTTTGTCGTTTCGAGCTTTTTTTGTTGGCTTAAGTTCATTAAATATGCGATATAAAAAAGGAGAACAAAGACAGCATCTCGCTTTTTAATTGGTTCGAAACTAAAATCGCATGGTTGAAAACTTTTTTCCGAGTCATCAAGATTCTCAATGAACGGCATGGAATAAGCAGTTACAGTTGCAATTACCGTAGGCGGTCTGTAACTGAATTACATGCCACTAACAACACTGTTGATTTAATATAGCGTGGCTGATAACTTTTTTACAAGTCATCCAGATTCTCAATGAAGGCATGTAATAAATATTCCAAGCCACGCGGTGAGTCGTTTGCGTGGCTAAATGACGCTAGCCAATAGAAAGGCGTTTGAAAAAAATACATGTATGAGCCAATACGCGTTGCTTGGAATTCAGTTCCAGACCGCCGTATCATATGCACTGTTTCAAATTTTTAATTACCTTTGGGCAGTTTATCCCGCAGACGCGGACCACACAGTGAAGATAAACGCTTGGTGTCTCACTTTTGAAGCCGAACATTTGAACTTTAAACTGGACTTTGTCGCCGTCGCCATTTTGGTGGATTCGGACTGAAGAATCAGCTGGGCAACCGCTCTATGTTATGAGAATTAAATTTGATAAAACCAGCTTGCTAATTTTTTTTTAGCAATTTTGATTTTTTTAGAGACGTACCAAGAGGATGTTATGGTAAGCCGCTTGCTCATCTGGCGCATCTGAGTGAGGTTGAGGCACCGGTGTTGCCCAACACTGCTCGGCGATCAAGTTTGAAGCTCCTAAAATACGCAAAAATTAATTTTATAAATCTCAAACGAGTACACCACGTGCACATAGGTTGTCCAAACTAAAAATCGAAAATCCCTGTCAGATTCGGAATCCTTGGCCTCAATTACCCTTAGAACTAGTGAAAACCGATAATTTCAATTAATACCGGCTCGAAAACCGGTAGTTTTGGCCAACTCTCGGTTAGAGTGCCGCCGTACGCAAATAGACCTCAAAATCGGAATTTACACCCTAAAAATTCAACCAGTTGTTTTGGCAGAATTGTAACATATCGTCATTTTACCGCCTACGCCCTCCGCAGGTATTCTTGCCGTTTTTGAAAATATTTTCGCAAGATAAGTGCGCAAGTGGTGTATATTAGCAGAATTCGGTGATCGAAGTGGGGAAGTTAAAATTAATTAATCAGTTAAAAACAGTCTAACCGTGTGGTGGATCACAGACTGTCGCGGTAATACCAAAATAGCGTAAAATCATATGAAGATTTTCAAAAGCCCGACAGTAGGAGATCCAACATACGGTACATTTATGAAATAGTAAAATTGACTTAAATACCCACTTCGATAGGAAAATTTTGCATTGAAATTAATTATTATTAAAAACAAATTTGATAATATATTACCATCGTCAATTTTGTTCATGAGTTCCATTTGAAGATGCAGCCAATCGCCTTTCGCTACTCGAACTTCTTGTGATAAATCCATAACGTTACGGTAGTCTTCGTCACCGAACATATTCATGTTCACAACGAAACGGCCCCTAAAACATTTACAAATTTACCACTAATGCTATTTGTTATTTTATATCCACAGGGTGCGTAGTTAACCGTCTACCAAAAAAATGTGGACGGTTAACTGCTCAATGCGTAGGCGTTGTGTCTTAAAAATTGGAAAGTGGCAACTTAACGCTTAAATGCAAATAGGGTGAACGGTTAACCGCAACTGGATGGTTAACTACGCACCGCGTAGGCGTTACGACCGGAATAAATTCAACCCCAAAGTGGACTGTTAACTGCACACCCTTTGGAAATGTTTTAATTAACATTTTTATTAGTTTTAAAATAGCCTTTCTTAGTAAAATCAATTTTTAACGCCAATTAAAAAAAACGTTAAAATTTTAGGCACTTTTTAACACATCATTTTAACAAATGAAAACCTGGATGTTTGAATGGCGACGGTTGAAACAGTGGGCATAATACCGGGAAGGGCAACTCTATAATCAACCGGAAACGAACAGTGGAATCCGATTTGAACTTGAGATCGAGTCGTCATCGTTGGATCATTAGTGATATCATTATCGCGGATATAATTCGAGTATCGAATGTACGTACCGTTCGACTCAACAACGGCGCCGCAAGAGGCAGGCGATCCAGTTACCTTAATTACAAAACTAATCTTAGCTTATACGGTACATGATATCGGATTTAAGTTTTTGTATTTTTTTTCCTAAAAAATATAATTATTCAGGGTCCGTACGGTTCGTAACCTGGTTACAGCCTAATGTTACAGCCTTAGGCTACAGGTTCGGACCGTACCTCAAAATCGTTATGATTTGTGACTTGAAAAATCGTTATGATTTGTGACTTGAAAAATTGTAACGATTTTGAGGTAGGGACTGTACCTAAATATCTAATTTTTTGTTTTTTTCCCCAAAAATTTTAATTATTTACAGTCCCTATCTCAAAATCGTTACGATTTGTTATTTCAAAAAACGTAACGATTTTGAGGTAGGGACTGTACCTAAATATCTAATTTGAGTTTTTGTATTTTTTTTACTAAAAATTATAATTATTTACAGTCCGTACCTCAAAATCGTTACGATTTGTGATATGAAAAATTGTAACGATTTTGAGGTAGGGACTGTACCTAAATATATAAATATTTATAGATTTTTTTATGTAACACATTGTAATTAAATTCTCCGAACTTTTGCTCCGAATAACATAATTTGTCTCCGAAATATTTTTCCTCGAAAATTTAATTGCAAAAGCTTTTTTGAAAAAAAATATCCGAAAAAAAAATCTGACATACCGTGAAAATGACAATTGACTCGCCATTTTCATCAAGGCCGCCGACTCCATGACATGCTGGATCGTTAAGAAATAACTTCTCGGGGTCGGTAATTGCCAGGGCGGCAAAAGCGCTCATTTTAACCCGCACATTCACAAAAGACTGGTCACATTCAAGATCATAGTGGATTTCTTCGTCGCAGAATTCGCCCGAATACGACGGTAAACACTCACATGTGCCATCATCACGTTCACCGACACTGAATTTGGGATTGCACGATTGGCCAAGTACTAAAACATGAAAATATCAATTGTGCACATGTCATAAAAATTTGTAAAATTATAATTTTTATTAATAAAGTTTATATCTGACGTCATAAGTTAAGTTGATCCAA
Source organism: Oikopleura albicans (assembly GCA_004367875.1). Taxonomy (NCBI): domain Eukaryota; kingdom Metazoa; phylum Chordata; class Appendicularia; order Copelata; family Oikopleuridae; genus Oikopleura; species Oikopleura albicans. Next base: position 8,491 of record SCLG01001535.1, read on the forward strand.
ACTCATCAGTACTTCTTTTTTATAAATTTAAAAAATCTGCATGTTAAAAACAACCCAATGAAAAGCCGGAAATGAAAAGCAGAAATTGATTTTTTTCAAAAAAAAAATTGTACCCTTCCATACCCCACCATTGAAAGTTACCCGTGTTTACCCTTGTTTACCTTTGTTACCCTTGTTTACCCTTGTTTACCCTTGTATACCCTTGTTTACCCTTGTTTACCCTTGTTTACCCTTGTTTACCCTTGTTTACCCTTGTTTACCCTTGTTTACCCTGGTTTTCTCTTGTTTTCCCTTGTTTACCCTTGTTTACCCTTGTTTACACTTGTTTACCCTTGTTTACCCTTGTTTACCTTTGTCTGGACAATAGGTAAATTTCCAGGTTTTTTTTTGGAATTTTCGGAAATTTTTCAAAAGGCATTATCTGAAATGTAAACTTTGCATTACAGTTAGTCATCCGTACAAGTTAAACGTTTACTTTTGAACAAATAGTTTATCGCAAACTTGGGTACCAACTCAAATTGGACCGGAACGATTTCATGTAATAAAATCAGCGTAGAAAAATTGAATAAAAAAATTCCTGTTCTGCGTCAAAAATTCCTACGTTCAAGTGTCGAAAACTATTTCATTATTTTTCTAAAAGCTAATGTCAAATTTTTATACTTATTCCAAAATTCCAGAAATTTGGTACTGACAGTCAAAGGGCCAGCTGATATATTATTAGCATATTTAAAATTTATGTTAACTCCTAGGCCCCTTTGAAGCCTTTTACTGACCCGTAAATGCCGCATAATTAATTTTGCGTCGGGGACTAGATAATACACCACATAACCCGCTATGTTAACACCATCAAACATATAAAACTGTGAATATAATAGAATTTTGTTAACATAATGGGGTAGGGGGTAAACGGAGAAGTTAAACAAACTGTTTAACATAATTGAATTTAGGCTTGTTTTCTCTAAATTACAAAGGCACTTTTTAAGATTTTTTGATGGAACGACCAGACCAAAATTGGCAGTACATATGAACGGTTTTAAGGCTCAAAAAATATGAAAAAAATAAGTTGAAAAAACTGTTAAAATAACTGAGTATTATGTTTAAAAATTGTGTTAACCTAGTGAAAGGCTGTTAACTGGATAGGGCGTAGGCGAGTGCTAATATAACGTGGTAGGGCATGGGCGGAAACCGGACCTCATCATATGCCAAAAAAAGTGTTATCATTACGAAATTGTGTTAACATAAACGGTTATGTGGTGTGTTTCAAAGTTTGTACATTTTATTTTGGGTATACAGTCCTTTCTCATTTATTAGACGCTCATTTATCGGACAATTACTCCTTTCTCGGACGCTTTTTTGGCCAAAATGGGGCCATTCTAATAGAAAAATGGGTCTTTTTGTGACGATGCTCCTTTTTCGGACGCTATTTTAAGGACTGTAGCATCTTTATAATAATCTTTATTTTAAATTAACCGCAAAAAGTAAGCTTAGGGCTAAAATCTAACCGCTTAATCCTNCACTTGGAAGGCAATTGTATCGTTGCAATTTTAATGATGGTCAAAATGAAACATGAGAGTTATTATGTTAATTTCTAACGCTGCACCGCGCTGAAAAGGTTCAAATTGAGAGGATTTGGGTACAGTCCTTACTCATTTATTGGACGATTGCTCCTTTTTCGGCAAAAATGGGGCCATAAAATAGCGTCCGAAAAAGGAGCATTATAAATTCTAATAGAAAAATGGTCCTTTTTGTGACGATGCTCCTTTTTCGGACGCTATTTTCGAGAGCCGAAAACGTCCGATAAATGAGTAAATACTGTATTATGCTTTAAGTTTGACAATACTATACAGGGGGTACGTACTAAGGGTCGATTTTTTTGAAATAACGACCTTTGTTAAGGACCGGTCTATAGAGTTGTTTACAAATAAAAATCAAAAACTTGAAAACTAGATTTAAGTAAAACTTTTATTTGTTTTATGAATTAGTTCACGTTCTACTACAATAATGAAGTACAAACAAGTTCATTATTGAGGAGTTTCTAGAAAAAAATACCGTCCAAAAAATTCGATAAAATACCTAAATGAAAAAAATCACCCATTTAATTTCCTAAAAATCTGATATTATTTCATGATTTTTNGACGCTTTTTTGGCCAAAATGGGGCCATTCTAATAGAAAAATGGGTCTTTTTGTGACGATGCTCCTTTTTCGGACGCTATTTTTGAGAACCGAAAACGTCCGATAAATGAGTAAGGACTGTAGCATATTTATAATAATCTTTATTTTAAATTAAGCTCAAAAAGTGTGCTTAGGGCTAAAATGTAACCGCTTAATCCTTAACTACACATTAATGATTGTGTTAAAATTAAGAAAAATGCTAAAATTGAATTTATTTGCGGAATCGAATTTAGCGTATGAGGTAAAAAGCCTATTTTTGACAAGGTGCGTTTTTTCTGTGATGTTTTAATGTCAGTAAAAACCTAATTTCAACTTGACAAAACCAAAAACATCTAAATAGAAAGGAATAGCGTCTCTAATCACATAACCATCATCGTCCATGTTGTTAAATATTTTTCAAACAATTAATCCATCGTGTTCGATTCGTCCATTTTGCAAAAACAACTCGTACATGTTCAGGAGAAACAACTGAACACCATTTTTTTGGGAAAATAACTGTAAATTAGTATTAACATCACAGTTTTAATTACTTTATTAAAAGCTAACATTTTAACCCTTTTTTAGCAAAAAGAGGCCCACCAGCGATTTAGCAACTTTGATGAAACCTGATTAAATTGACCGGACATGATGAAAATTGATGAAAAAGTATCTAATATGAAAAAAAAATGAGGCAATTCGACAATATTTCTAAAAATCTGATGACATTTTTCAAAAAATAGGGAGAAAAATAGGGTTACAAACAATTAAAGGCTGACTTGGCCAAAAAACGTCGTTTTTCGAAATAAAGATCATGGTTCCAAATAAGGGTCGGTGACGCCAAATAAAGGTCGTTTTTCGAAATAAAGATTATTGTTCCAAATAAGGGTCCCTAATTTTTATCATTGTTTCCCATGGAAATTTTCCAGAAAGTAGGCCAACTTTTATTTCAATTATAAAAATGCAAAATTCAATCTAAAGATAAGCACACAATTCTCATGTCAAATTCGGCTGTTGACTCATTTTTATGCATTTTCCTTAAATTACATCAACGCATAGATTCAATACCGTGTGGTCCAACAATAAATCAGACAGAGCAAATTTTTACACGCACTTTTTATGCCGAAACAAAATAAAACTGCGTGCGAAAATTTGCCCCGGATAATTCATTGTTGGACCACACAGTAGTCTCGAACAAAACGGTATTTGTATGCTAAAAGTAACAAACTCACCATTTTAGACGTTATTATTTTGAAAAAGGGCCTTTTTACGTTGGATAATTTTTGATAAAATCTTAAGCGAGAAGTGCGATGGAGCAATTATGGTTTCGTTATTTAAGTCTCGTATCTCATATTCACCACACTGCCAAAATTTTGACAAACCTTGTATATTTTTTGGTTTAGTTTTTAGATTTAGCACGCTTACCCATAAGCCATCGAGAAGCTTTCATTAATATTATCAGAACTTTTATTGACTAAAAAACTTTCTAGTGAAAATCAGTGCTCGGCAAAGCCAGGCATTTTCATTGGCTTGGCTTCTTCCCCTCTCCAGTGTTGGAAAAGTTGGCCAACGCTCCAAATTTCCCCAACGCCCAACGCAAGCGTTGGCCAACGCTCGGATTTGGCTTGGCTTGGATTTTTAAATTCTCAAAAAATTTTGGCTTGTTTTGTCTTGGTTTTTTACATTCTCAAAAAAATTCGTGCCAAGCCCTGATTGAAAATAACATTATTTGTCATAAATTTACCACAAAAGTAATTACGAAACCTTGTTCAGAGACTTTTTGAGAAATTTTTTTAGGACTTGAAAGTGCACATATTTCTGGTGCTTTTAATTTACTATAATGAACTGTAAAATATTCAATAATTGAACATTACGTTCCTACTTGTGTTTTCAAGTGTTGTATTTTTCTCATTTCTAACTAAGGAAAAAATAATGAATAAATGCCAGCTGAAATTTCACAACTTGAAATTGGAGGGGGAAAGCGCTATAAAAAAAAAGTCAACAAAAGCGAGTACAAATGGGAGCGTCTCAAATGGGAGCTGGTACCTCGGTGACACCGAGTCGGTGTAGAAGCCTCGAGTTTTTATCTAAGATGAGTATACATTTTGCACGCGTCTTTTTTTCGGCCGTTAAAATTGTTTCGACAGTTTAGTACGAGCACCCTGTGTGGCCCCTAGTAAAAAAACACGATTTAATAAACAATTTTATTGTAGAATTCTCGCGTTTCGTCCCCCTCGCTTAACTCTCAGGGGGAAGGAGTTGTTGGGAACCCGTAGGGGGAAAATGCGTGTAAATAAACACACACTTAAAAAATTCACAATAATGCGCAATAATTCAAAAAAACTGGTAAAGCCAAGTTGTAGAGCTCGTCAAACTAAATCGATCTGACTATTCATATATTGATTTGAGCCACCAAGGCCCCCTAGAGAGCTGTTTGAAATCTCCAACCTACGCAAAAAATAACACCGTCAATCGAAAGTTCTCGAAAAGTTGAGGGGGTTCGCCAATACCCATTTTGCCCTACGGGGCCTTCATATGCCTTAAATCGACGAAAAAAAACAGTTCCGTGTCTATTTACACGCACTTCCCCCTGTGAGTTAAAAATTGTATACAGTATTTTTTGTTTCATAAGAAACGTTTCAGCATTTTTAAACTTTGTAATATAAATATTGTTTTATGTTTAAAATATGTTTGAATCAAGTGTTATGCTAAATGTTAACAATATTGCGTACCCCCTTAATAAATAAACTTCATAGTTGCAACCAAGAAGAAGTCACGAGTCACCAGGAAGCAAACCAATAAGAAGCGACTATTTCGAGGGGGTGGAGAATTTAAGGGGGCAATAATTCGTTCTGTTATTATATTTTTTAACATTTTCTTTTTGCGCAAAATCATTCTTTTGAAAGTAATTCTTTAAGAACTAATAGTTAGTTTTGTAACTAAGAAAATATATATATATATTGCCGTTCAAATTTCGACGAACCTAACACTACACATTGGTTTTATACGAAATTGGTCGGTGTTTTAAGATATCCATAAACAAAATGTATAAATATTTCAGCTTATTTTTTTAAAAAGCTCATTTGAGTCCAAAGTATGTGTGAAGTACTACGTTAAAAATGAAATTAATTGAGAGCAATGACTATAAATTGTAAATCGTATGTCCTGAATAAAACGTATGTTTTTCGGCGCTGGGAACAAATTGCTAAAAATTCGTTTGTTTTCTCATTAAATGAAACTTTCGGTG
>SCLG01001536.1:2741-21891 GCA_004367875.1 Oikopleura albicans
ACCTGCCCAAAATACATTTGGGTAGGTCATTCCACCGCAAAGGAAAACCAATAAAAGAAGAAAAATATATTGTTTAAGTTTTTTATAGCAACTGCAGCCGACGCCTACGCAAATCACTTCACTGGTGACTGAAGTGGGATCCACGCAACAAAATCCCGAAAAATCAAAGGCGCCGACTACATCAAAGATTCAAACCGCTCGGAATCTAGAAAAAAAAAACTTGATTACGCATAGGTCTGTTCAGTGCGCGTGAATTTCAGTAACGCATAAGTCTCTGGGCTGCATCGTAAAAAAAAGTTTAATCACACATAAGCCTCTTCCAGTGCGCGTGAATTTCAGTAACGCATAAGCCTCTGGATTAGCGTCGTGATAAAACTTTGATATTTCACACATAAGCCTCTTCCGGTGCGCGTGAAAACGCATAAGCCTCTGGACTAGCGTCGTGAATTATCTCGGATATCTACTTCCGGCCAACTTCCGGAAAAGCAGCCGCGCACCGACTCTACGGGAGCGCGCCAATTCTAAACCGCGCAGCGACTCCGCAGTAACCCGTTGACTCTCAACCGCGCAGCGACTCCGCAGTAACGCGTCGACTCTCAACCGCGTAACGCGTCAACTCCCAAAACCGCGCCAACGCGTCATCTCTCAAGCCGCGCAACGACTTCACGGCAGCGCGTCAATACTCAGACCGCGCGGCGACGCGCCAACCCTCAAACCGCGCACCGACTCCGCTCGAACGCGACAACTGCTGGACCGACTCCGCAGTAACGCGACGACTCGCGAACCGCGCAGCGACTCCGCACTAACGCGTCAACTCCAAACCTCGCAGCGACTCCACAGTAACTCGACGACTCGCAAACCGCGCAGCAACTCCACACTAACGCGCTTAATTGCAAACCGCGCAGCGACTCCGCAGTAACGCGCCAACTCTCAACCGTGCACCGCCTCTGCAGCAAGTTCTAGTCACGTCAATTTCCGGTAGAACCTGTTAGCATATCTGGTTCAGCGAAATGTCACAAGAAAATGAAGGTCTGCCAAATGGATCGCTGCGGCACCGACAACTGCAGCTTATTTGCAAAAAGTTTTCACTCGGAGCAAAAGGGAAANGGGCTGCATCGTAAAATATTTTCGGACAAACTACTTCCGGCCAACGTCCGGAAGATCAGCGGCGCACCGACTCTACGGGAGCGCGCAAATTCTAAACCGCGCAACGACTTCGCAGTCACGCGTCAACTCGCAAACCGCGCAGCGACTCCGCAGTAACGCGTCGACTCGCAAACCGCACAGCAACTCCGCGGTAACGCGTCGACTCTCAACCACGCAGCGACTCCGCAGTAACGCGTCGACTCGCAAACCGCACAGCGACTCCGCAGTAACGCGTCGACACTCAAACCGCACAGCAACTCCGCAGTAACGCGCTAACCCTCAAACACGCAGCGACCCCGCAATAACGCGTCAACCCGCAAACCGCACAACGACTCCGCACTAACGCGCCAACTCGCAAACCGCGCAACGACTCCGCAGTAACGCAACAACTCGCAAACAGCGCAGCGACTCCGCACGAAAGCGCCAACCCCAAACCACGCAGCGACTCCGCAGTAACGCGACAACCCGCAAACCGCGCAACGACTCCGCACTAACGCGACAACTCTCAAAACCGCGCAAACGACTCCGCGCCAACGCGTCAACTCTCAAAACCGCGCAACGACTCCACGCCAACGCGTCAACTCTAAAACCGCGCACCGACTCCGCTTGAACGCGGCAACTGCCGGAACGACTCCGCAGCAGCGCGGCAACAAAAATGGACCAGCAACAGTCTTGCTCTCTGACAAATACGAGATTCTTTAAAGAAGCCAAAATAATTCAAGATGNCTCAATCGTGTAACGACTCTCAAAACCGCGGAACGACTCCGCACCAACGCGTCATCTCTAAAACCGCGCACCGACTCCGCTCGAACGCGGCAACTGCCGGACCGACTCCGCAGTAGCGCGGCAACAAAAATGGAGCAGCAACAGTCTTGTTCTCTGACAAATACGAGGTTCTTTAAAGAGGCCAAGGTAATTGCAGATGTTAAACGCCGGTCAACTGAACTGTTCGAAGACTTCCTCGATGACATTGAAAATTCGGTTAAAATATTTGGTTGGGATGAAAGCACGATTAATAAAGTCGTTTGGATGAAAGTTTCTCGGAACTTCTTGCGAGAAGCAAATTTCGATGTNTGTATGTGCCACAGTATAAAAAAAATTTCTTAGATAAAAAATCAAAATCAGAGAAGGCGGCCGTATTTTTATTTCGAAACCCGAGCTTCGAGCTCGAAGCTGAACATCATCGGTAGCTCCAGATCCATTTTTCACATTTTGGCCAAATTCGATTGCTGGTTTTCGGACCAAATGAATGGCTTGTCCATTCAAAAGATGTTGCCATGAATGCAAAAATGCGGAATCCGGCGTCAAGATTGTACCTCGAAAAATCAGCCGTTGGAGGTCAGGTTGCATTAACGGCTTTAATTCCGAGATACTCGATTTTCGAACTTCGAAGGATATTGTTTCCTAAGAAAAAGTTTAAACTTTGGTTCCAGCTCAAATAAAAAAATACTTTAATGTGAAATTTTCCAGAATTTGCAACAAGGCTAATTATTCGAATCAAGCATTAAAAGATAAGTTTTTGGATTAGATGGCGAATACATGCAATTACGAGTAATGAATTTCGCACGACAAAGAAATGAGACTCCCTTGGCCGCATATCGACGATTCATCATGCTTATCCAAAACCAAAATTACAACTTTAATTCCATGGAAGACGACGTGAAGCACTTCACACTCAATCAGGCATTGAAGAAAATGCTACCTTCCGAACTTTATCAACTAGTTTGCACGATATGGATACAGAAAGATGACACAGTCGATCCGTTCGAACTACTGAAAATCATCGAGCGGGCTCAGAAAATTTGCCCAATGCCAACACCGAAAGTAAACTTTTCCGAAGAAGAGAATGATGATTTGGAATGCTATGGAATGGACAGAAAACATACCAGTCGAAAACCAACAAAACGGTCTTCCCAGAATGGAGACAGCCGTCTAGGTTACTTGGAAAAACAGATGAAAGAGCTTCGTACTTGAGTGGACAAAACGGAAACGCATATAAATAATCTCAATGAAAAAATAGATAATTGTACCACGACCATAATGACGACGATGAAAGAAGAATTTTCAGAACTGAAATCAACACCGAGGTATCAGCTACATACTTATTCTGAACAATGACTAGCACGTCGACAAGAAGATGCAAATACGGTTTATTCGTGTGCGCGTTCTGAAGATGTGCCTTCTTTGACCAAACTTCATATTTTAGTACGAGAATCAGGAGTTCAACATGCTTCTAGATACGGGTGCTAACGTTAATCTTGTATCAAAAGCTGTCAGTGACCAACTCAACTGCCGACGCATTCCAGCTAATCACAGCATTCGGGTTGCATCTGGCAAGATAATCAGAGCAAATGAAGCTATCATCATTGACGTTACAATTAGAGACAACGTAATTCCCAATGTAAAATTCGTCATTTGCTGAACAATTTCTCACAATTTTATTGTGAGGGTATTGAATATCTTTAGGACTGTACCTTCAACATAAATGGTGGATACGTAATATTTCAGGGGAATTGCAATGAACTTATTGAAGCAGCGAACGATGATGCACATGCTAGAGCTTTTGTAGAACACCAAGAGTTTCGCAAGCGAAAATTCCGTCCAGATGAATCTACAGCTTACCAGAAAGTGCAGATTGTTAAAACTTTGACACACGCAGAACACGCCGAGTTAACTCAACTTCTTGCAGACCATAGATCTGCGTTTAGCACCACGGATTTGGATATTGGACTGATCAAGAACTACATGTTCTCGATTAAATGGAAAGATGACCATACTGAAGTCTACGCAAATCCCAGACCGTGTGAACCAGCAATGAGGGAGAAAGCTGAATCAAAAATTTCGGCATGGAAGGAGATCAAGGTGATTGAAGACAGCGACAGTTCGATATAAAAACAGATAAAAATTTGAATCGTTAAAAATATATCATATATTACTATATATATAGTAATAGTGGTATATAGTGTTTACATATTATCTTTAAAAGATGATGCCCTTTCAACAAACCTTTAGCTGTCTAACTGTGTTGTTTCTATTCACACTTGCAGTAAATGTCAAATTGCTAGGTGTGATAACTTTCAGAGAAATTATGTTGCTCTGTTGAACGCCTTTGACAATTTTTAAGTGCGAGTTTGTTTCAATGTCCATTTTTTCAACTGTACCACTTTGCATTGCTTTTCCGGCCGCAGGAAGTATATTTCCAGCTGGCGTAATTTCCTTAAATGATTGGTCTGATAAGGGCTATATTATATATAAAATAGCCTATATAAAATAGGTATTTCTAAAATGTTGTAACTGTTGCTAGGCAGCCTAACTTAGGCTATAGTTTTGTTACTCATGCTACAAGTACTAGGGTGTACAGTACTGTTATTTTGTTCTTTTTTCCAGAAAAATCCACGTGATGTCCCAAGACACACAAAAGTAAATAACTGCCAATGCTTGTTAATGGATTACGACACCGCGTGGATTGAGCTGGAAAAGAGATTAAAAAAACAATACCGTATGTAATTTGTATGTATTAAAAACTAAGATTACGTACGTATAAGGACAGCCCGACCTTTAGGTTCGCGAACGGTAATCCGTTCAGTTGTTTCAAATTGACGTTGCGAATTCACCATATTGAATGGTGTTCGTTGGTTAAGAAGTGATTGTGTTATTTCGAAACCGGTAAATTTTCGAATATCTTGCGGTGTTTTAAATAAAAGCGAAATTTCTATTTTGACCGAGCCAGGAAAACCTCCGCCTTATCCGAGTTCGAATTATATGATACTTTGTTGTAAAAAATTCGTGTACAAGCCCTTACCTGAGGTACCGTACGGTCCATATCTCGTGGTCTTATTTTTACGTACACGGGGCAACGCGATTAACCGACACTATTGGTTGTTTGCTGATTTAATTGCCGACTACTACGGTTTAATGGCGGAATACTACGGACATTAAAAAATCAATTTTAAATTCAGGGTCTTTGAAAAAAATCCAGATTTATATATTTTAGTACATTTTAGTACACAAAAACCTAGGTACGTAGAAAATTTTTTTGGCGTCTCGCTTGTTTCCATTTCTTAGCGCGTCACATCGTTAGGTTTTGCCTACTATAGACTATAGTACAAATTCAAGTTTTCAATACATTATGGAAAAACAGACAGTACAAAAAAGATAATTTGAACTTCCCCTTGAACAATGACGTTAATGGTATTTGGATCGAATTCAGTGTCAAAGTTGAATTGAATGGTAACAGGAAAATTGGGCGTATCTAAACGTGTTTTAATAGTACTTAAAGGTTGCATAATACTTAAAGTATACTGTAAGATACTCTAGTTTTAGAACACATATCTAACATGTGTAAGTCAAATAGAAATCTATTTCTTCAAATATTTTTGAAAAGTTCAGCGTGAGTGTTCAAGATCTTGCAAGAGAATCATCAACTTTTAGTTTTCATACAGTCCCTGATTCCATAACGGCTGTTTATTCCATAACGGCCGCTTTTTTCCTCCAAAAACGGCCGTTTATTCCATAACGGTCGCTTTTTTCCTCAAAAAACGGCCGTTTACCCCATAACGGCCGCTTTTTTCGAGAACCGAAAACGGCCGTTATGGAATTAAGGACTGTAATAGAAAGTAACGGAGGACAGTATTTGTTTGTTAGACACCAAAAGTTGAAAAGGGATAAATGGTGATTAAGTCGCATAGTTCAGGAACACTCACTCTGTATGCATAATTCAATGTAATTTACATGCGTTGTTGAACGGTGGGCGACTTGACCTTAGTGCAAAAAAACTGACTTGACCTTATAACCAACAACGCTTGTAGTCACGAACCAATAAACTTCATTGAATCCTTCACAATTCCGACAAATCCACAATTATCTCTCGTAGACAGCTGTGCGATTTTTTGACCAAGTTCCGATTTCCAAATTTCCATGCCAATAATACAACACACACCATTCATGCCATTTTCAAATGACTGGTTGATCACGGTTAACTTCATCTAAAAATTAGATTCTAAATTTTCCTAAATATGTATTATTCATTATTTCATTAATCAAGATGGTTTAAAGTCGGAACCACCCACTTAGCGCCACCACGTGGGCGTGAAGTTGAAGAAAATTTTTGGCTTATTTTTTACGCACGCTAACTTTGGAATGTCATTTTAGGTCCGAATTGATATCCAAGTTCACGTCCATGTAAAAAAACGGTAATTAAAAATAATGTAGTTTTGAATAAGGCCCATCCCTAAAAATATCCAATAGCTCGTATTTAACCTCAGTTTCAAACTGTTGTTCGATTATTTGAACAACACGAACAGCTTCGGCATAAATTATTTGACGAATACATCAAAATTTTTATCCCTAATTATTTTCGTCAGCGACCGAATAATCGTTTTCAAACGACGTTTTGGTAACCGTCCGTCCAATCTTACTGGGAACATAAGCTGCTCTCTCCGGGTTCTTATCCTTTGGGCATCTCGCCACAAAGTGCAATAATGAGCTTTTTTCCACCGATAAATAAGAAAATTTATATTTTTGTTTTGGCATTTTATCTCTTTTTTTATTCTCTGTTTACAAGCTCATTCGCGAATTTTAGCGCTTAGAAATTTGAAACATTCTAGAACGGTCTCCGAAGGTTCAGTTTTCTTTCCGTCGTCAGACAAATCGCCTTTACATTGTACAGTTATTTTGAAGTTATGTTTCCGCTTTTCGAAAAATTTGGTGGAAACATAAGAGCGCAGGGGGTGTATACGTACCGATGACTTATTCGAACTGTTCAACGATAATAATTGAAAAAATAGTTGCTAAATGTTTACCAAATGACTTTCTCTGCGAACTTTCATATTTTTATAGCCTATGAAATTATATCTTTTTTTTTTTTGATTTTGACTGACACTTTATTTTCAGAAATAAAGATTTACTGTTGCAGGTGTGACAAAGGTGGTGCAAAAATGGCAGTTTTTAATGGTTGATGAGGTTGCCTGCTGATTTCCCGAGTCGAGGACGATCCAACGTGACGACGCAGCAGGTCTTTTAACGAAATAAACGGGTACAGTAATAACAGTGCCAAAAAACCTCCGATGGTTCGATTACTAAGCAGCGGGGAACGCGAAACGAACAACCAAAACATCGCCAACCGAAAGCCACATTGCTATCCACCATCCGACACGAAACGTCCAGTCACTAGAAAAAGGTTAAAGAAATAAAAATATATTATTATGCTATGAATTTGAAAATTCTATATATAACATTGTATATTAATAACTGCCGGTTAAGGGAAAAAAAAACTTTTTAAAATAAAATAATGTGGTTCACTTTCTAAACGGGCGTGAGAAAAGTCTAAACTAAAAAAAGAGGAAACTTAATTTATGTTCGTAATTTGTTTGTGTGTTAATTTGCAGCAGCAGGCCGTTAGTAGCAAGAAAATATAGCTCTCAAGGACTCAAAAAAAATTCATTATTTTTAAACATTCGAACCTGCTTTATAGTACGGATTATGTCATTATTCCGTAAACGTTGAGAAATGTCCGAATCACTTGTAAGTATTACTTGTTGTGGTGGAGGGATTTGGGAGCATTCGATCCTATCTAGAAAAAACCCCACGCTAACCCCAACTTGGCATAAAGCTAAACGACGTGGAAAGGGATTTTCAATCCAGTCCAAAAAAAGTCCTGTTTTGATTGTGTAATTATATTGAGTAGTTTCCATGAAAAGGACTAGGATCTTGTCATAAAGTGTGCGAAAGTCGGTGAAGGCTGTGGGGAGCGAAAAAGAGGGCAAGAGCCAAGCTACTGTTTTCGGAGCAAATGTGGCTTTGGAATATTTTTCTAAGAAAACATTCAAATCCGTCCAAAAATTAGCCAGTTGCAAGATAGCTGGGTTAGCATGGAAAAGATTCAGAACATAATCAAAATTGGCCCCGTGATATCCGGCCCATATGTTTGGGACCGGGCCTTGAGCGGCTGTGACTTTATTGGCCAGAACTTTAACCATTATAGGACAAGTGATCAAAATGTGTAGAGGTTTAATTCTATTGTAAATAAAATCTCGGGTATTTTCTGAGCATTGATCTTCATCCGGCAGGGTTATACCATATGAATACCAAATATTAGAAGTTTCTTGGAAATTTTCAGCCGTTAGATGATATTTAAGATGTGCGACGTTAACATATAAATGTTTTTCAGACATAATCTAAAAGAAAAAAAACCTTACTTTTTAATAAAAAAGGTCATGATGTTGATGAAGTAAGAGGGCCACTCGTGCAGCTAAAAGTAGTGTTGCATCTCCCGATTGTTGGATAGGGGCATATAAGAGGGCTCGGACTGTATTGTTATTTGTGACAAAGCCCTGAATTTCGACCATGCGGTCATATGGTACATCATCACGTGATACAGGACCATTTGGGGGTATTTCGAAATTAATATGACCGTCTCCCACAAATAACTGAAAATGTCGGTTCTGACGACTAATAACTCGTCCTCGAACGGTAACATATTGACCCTGATAGGCTATGAGAGTGGTACTACAAATTAATGGTCTGGGCCCTCTTCGCCACTCTGGGAGAGCAACTAGGAGGGGGTCCATTTCATCTAATTCATGTTCGTCAAGTACATGGTGTGGCACATTCATATAGAGTTTATCTGAAGGATTTAAATGATTCGATAAAAATGTGACAAAACCGGTGGAGGGCCTGAAAGTGAGCGTAGATTTTGATTTTTATTTACCTTATGCATGCGGTTTTGTTTCTAGGCTGTTGGGAAGACATGTCGCCGAATAAGGTCGAGCATTTTTTGAATCGGGATAAGGGCACGCCAGTAGTGTTGAAATTCATTTCGTTCTGGGGTCCATGTGTAATGGATGAGAGAGCCTAAAGCCGACCGTAAGTAGGTCATAATTGCAGCACGCTCTCTTAGACCGTCACAAAAATTCCCTGCGTTGGCATGCTTTTGAAAAAATTTGAAAATGGCGTCATTGTGAAGCCACGCAACGTGCATACTGTTGAGCTTAGGTGTTTGGGGTGTCCAATATTTAGCCACAAAAACGCGTCCGACCGCATCAACGTCCCGGTAGATGGCCGAAAAAGTTTTGTCAGGGAGGTCGCAAAAGTGCTTTTCGATTTTAAGGCATTGGTAAATGAGCATGTATAAGAAGCCCCGGTGACAAAATAAATACAGTTCGTCAAAAGTGTCGAACTGCTCGTCAGCCTGAAACTTAAGCGCAGCCAAAGCTTGTTTGAGATGGTTTGGGGTAACTACGTCCAGGGCCTCCACCGCGTTAAAAATTCCACAGATTAAATTGATCTCTTGCAGCATGAAAGTCTCTAGGCGGTAATAGTCAGACAGCATCCGATAAGTTTGCTCTCGATCATTGGGCGTCGGATTAGGCGCGACCATTTTGCGGAAGGAAGAGAAAAAAATTAAATTAAATGTTGTTTATCGTGTTTGTTGGTAGGCAACGCAATTTGAATATGGCTAGAAAAAGTAGCACAGAAAACAAACGCGAAAAACATGTTTTGGCTCTAATAACAGCTCAAATTTTAAATTGGTCTAGAAAAAGTTTTGTAACACTCACCTATTTGGTTAGGGGGATAAAACGTTCATAAATTAATAAAACGATCATAAATTAATGTAGTTATTTGGAGACATGTGTTTGGTCAGTCTTTTTAAACCATATATTCCACAAATAGATTCCATTTAGTTCAGGGCCCAAAAAAAAGAAATTATATTTGTTGGGGAACCATATGAAAAATTAGGGGCTGCTGACGTCATATAGACTACGTCGCACAGGCTACGTCATAAATGTTTGAACCGGATGGAACGTTAAGCCGATAATGCGTGAGGAATCTGAAAAAACTCGGAAAAATCTATTATCTGAATAAAAACGGCAAAACTTTAAATAAGGTTTCTTAAAAGTTGAATACCGAGTTTTGGTAATAAGTTTTAGTATTTTACAAAACATTCTAGAATTGGTTGTTTTTCAATATAAAAGTGGTGTAAAGACTTGAAAACGGAAACAGTGTGATTTGTATTTCAAAAACACGAAAACAAGGACCCAAAGGTAATATTTGATTTTATGTTCGGGGTAATTTTGAATTTGGCTGTGCCTGAATTGACGCCACCGTCGGCGCAGCGGTTGGCTGAGCAACAATTACGAGTGATGATACAGGGACTGTTAAAAGTGGTTTTCCCTAGTCGTGATTTTGTTGTTCCGTACTCATTGGACGCTGCTGCTTTAATTCGCCTTTTAAAGGTTGAAGCCGGATTGTTCAATAAAGATATAAGCCGTCGCCATTATGAGGTACAGTGTATAATAGCCGGGACCGAACTCATGTCTTTTTTGATTATTTTTGAATCGTTTTTAAAGAAATCATGTCTTTTGCTTTTTACGTTTGCGAAAATTTCCGAAAAATCTACCAAAACGTGTCTATTCTTTTATTTCTGGGACATTTTAAGATTATGAGCTTTGTATTTATGGCGATTTAACGTCTACGTTATAGATTTTGCGTAATTGGGTGATTAAAATTTGCAATGAGTGGCCCAATATTTCGTTAACAGCTGCTGATGCCGACACTATTGGCCATTTCCGGAGCGCACGTGTATCCGAGGATAAGTTTTCTGGTGTGCGGGACGCTTTGAAGTCGTTCTTGTACATGGCAGCTCCAGTAGAGGGAGATTTATCCACTAAGGCTATGACGGCGGCCGAAGAAGGCTTGGAACAATATGTAAGTCAACATTCTCAGAAATTGTAAAGCAAACAAAAACTATAACTAAAAATGGGATTTTGAGTAAGGTTCTGCCCCCAATTAGGGTTGTATGGATAAGTTTGAGCTTAGCTCATTTTAACAGTTGCCTTAGGAAAGGCAACTGATAATAATAGTTTTGGTTGTGGGTGGGTTTGAACCCACAACCTTTTGCTTTCCAATCAGACGCATCGCCCACTACGCTATCCCATCTGGCTTCATGCATATGAAAAAATATTTATAATTTAAACATTTGACTTCTGCGGTTATTTTGTGCGCACTTTTCAACTGTCAGTAATTTCAGAAATTTGTAGTAAGGTCATTTAGCCGGAAGAAAAATTTAATTAAAGTTTAATTAATAGTGCATATTTAGTATATACATACAAAACATATTTACTTGTTGTTTCTGTTTTTTTGTTTGTTTAGACTAGGGCGGGTGCCCTGCAAAATTAAGTAGCGTGTACTTATCAATACCAGGAGTTACTTAAACGATAACTTACATATTACATATTACATAGTGAAATGTTGTCACGGAACTTGTAATGGGAGTGTAACATTTTGGGATATTATAATATGCGTTTACCTATAAAACCAACTAGTTTTTGCCGGTGTAAATTTATGGTGTTTGGTCTCTTGTAACTTTTAACATTTAGTATACGACTGATGTAGTGGAAAACTTGATGCTGGAGCCAGGTTCTTATACAGAGCTGTTAACCTTAGCTGATATTCAGCATTTTGAAGAAAGTAAAGGCTTAACTGAGAAGGAAATCATGGTTCGCCTTCTTCCTTTGAACATGCGCCAGGCCTATCGTAATCGGGAAGATTACGACGTTTTTGGCGATTTCAAAGTAACGGGGCCAAATTCTTCAAAGTGGGAGAGAGACGGGCCATCCATAAGAAAGGCCAAAGAACAGGCCCTGTATTTCCGAAATGATGTGACAAAGGGCAATCTAGAATTGTTGCATTACATGTGTCTTAATCAGAACGCGAGTCTGGTTTGCTATCATGGATGCGGAGCTGGGTATGTATTATAGACATCGTTAGTTTTCTTAATTCAGATCACTATACTCTCTTAGACGTTTTTTAAGCATTTTGAACTCAGATTAACGCAATCGTTTTTGTTTTTATAATAGCCTTATTGTCCACCAAAGTATCCGTTTTTACGTTTCTAACGTTTCCTACATAAAAACGCAGTCCGTGACCCAACGTCAGATTATGTCAAATGTTAACTGAAATTTATGAAATTGTTATAACTCCTTTAGATGAGTTTTGAACATGGGGTCTGGTTAAAAGGTCAAGTCGTCCTTTTTGCACCAAAGTCAAGTAATATTTGCACCAAAGTCAAGTCATTTTTAATTTGATAAGTTTGGGCTTTTTGGGTCCGAATTGAGACCCGTTTTGAATGAATTGGGTAATTGGTACTTATTTACAATTTTTAGCCGTTGTATGGAGACGTGCGGAAATGCCGACTGTCTTTTGTTAGAGGATGGGTGTAGACGTCGGATGTTTACCATAAGCGTCATGAAAAATCTGGCCACATCCATATGGACCCAGTTGATTGCTGTTTCCAAACAATTAACGTCAATCGTTACCCGAGCGGCTGTACATGATGGACATTATGTGTTGGTCGACAAATATAACGGTAAGGGGGGAAATATCTTGACTTTTTGTAAAAACATACAAAATTATTTATTCTAACCATGAGTTTCTACTTAGGCCAACGTGTTATTGGTGATGGGTACGTTTATGTGGTCAGTGGATTCGGCCACAATAGCACCGTAAAGGGGGTGTCTCCTTTGCGTTGTCTGTTGCGATTGCTGTTAACTCTTAGCGGTATTCGGTACGAGACCGACCCTGGAAATGCTGGAACTTTGCGTTTATTTAACCCGTCGTTGACAAAGGCTAGATGCACTATGCTCGCGACAATTTTGAAGAGTCGCATGGGAAAATTGAGCCTAACTCCGTCGCATACTATCAGTGCGCAAATGGCACCTCGGTATATGCCAATTGGCGAGCCAGGTAAATAATTACGTGTATTACAGTACCCAGTCATCTATCCTACGTTTTTGGTTCTTGAGAAATTTTATTAGAACGACCCTACTTTTGTTAGAAAAGTGTTTGATAACTAAGCATCCGACAGATAAATGTCCGGCCAACGGCGAAAGACTGTATTATAATTTATTAAAATTCGGCAAAACGAGCCCGGCGGCCACTGTGGCCTAGGCCAATCTCCTTTCTTCACAATTTTTGGCGCCTGTCCCAAATTTTTGGGTTTTGGGATAAATTTGTGCTATCCATGGGATTCGAACCCGCGCCCTAGAGATAAGGAGACAGCGAGTCAGCCACATCAGCCACCAGGCCCGCGTTATATTTTGATTTAGTCATCGTTCTGTTTTGTTGCATGGGCGGCATTTTTGATTTTTAACTTTTAATTTTTAATTATCTAAGAAAACTCTTTTAGAACCGTCCATTTCATTTACTGCTGATGAGCTGGCGCAAGGTCATGCGGAATACGTACGTATTCAGGCTAAGGCTTTGGAGGCCTACCAAGTGTATGATCCCAAGGCGACCACTGTGCAAATTGTTCAAAAGATCGATGAGGCCGTGCGAGGACGCCTTCAAGGGTTTAAAGACTATGGTCTGAGTCTGACGGACATGCAATATCATCTGCATGATCACTCATACTATTACAAGATGGAGCAGGGACATTTTACGACTAGTCGAAAAAGTCGTGAGAATCCGATGTTTGTGGGTTGTGGCATGTGCGTGGAGCCGGCCTGTCCTTATAATGCATCCGTAAGTTTTATTATTTGTTACTTATTTAATTTATTATACAGTCCTCAATTCCATGACGGCCGCTTTCGGTTTTCGAAAAAGGCGGCCTTTATGGGGTAAAAGGCCGTCATGGAATTAGACCCCCACGGAACTTATTAGCGACAGCAATGAAATCGCTTACTTTAATTTTGAAATATTTATTATACGACTTATTCCCTGATTTACGTGTGCCAGTCTTGCATTATAGTGGTAAATTTGACACTTGCATTGAAATGCCTTATTTATCACCGCATTAATAAACACGGTCGTCATGAAATAATCACTTTTTTGCGGAAAAAACGGCCGTTATGGGAGGCGGCCGCAAAGGAAGTGCCCCTCATGGAGTCAAGGACTGTACCAGACTATCTGACTTTTGTCAGGAATAAGGTCAATTTTGATGTAATTTCGATCAACTATCATGTTAGGGTTAAGTGTCAGAATAGAATTTGTAATTGTGTGTATTTTTACGAATGGTTCCTATATTTTGAAGGCCAAAATAGAAAGTCTAAACACTCGATTAGGCGACTTTAAATAATTATTTTCAGGCTTTGGCCAATTTGGACCTAGTTATGGCTCAGGTGAAATCCGAGGAGTCTTCTTGGAAAAAGTCTTACGATGCCCATACTTTCTTGCCGAATGCAAAAATGGCCGAAAATACGGTTATGTTTGGTGTAATGCCCGAGGAATTCAAGGGCAATTTTCGTGCGGCGTTTGACCGTTTGAGCTGGGGCTTAGAGGAGCGTGATTTGTCGAAAATATCGCATGAACATGGTAAGTTAATAGCCTATACCCTTCTGGAATTTTGTATCTTAAATATTATATATTCTGGCGAGATTAAGGGCGGTACACAAATAATGGCGGTACGTAATTTCCTAAAATTTCCACTTAAGGATATGTCGGCACTGAGGTTAAAACTGCACTGGCACGATTTGGACAGGCTGGTACTTATGTGTTGGATGTTCAAAAGTTTCGCGAAAGAATTTTCGCTGACCATGAGGCAAAAAATCCAACTTTTAGACAAAAGATTTGGATTAGCCGTGTCGCTTTGCATGCTTTCAAGAATCGTTTGGGCCTGGTAAAACGTTTCGTTTTGACTAATGGGGCAATCGTTCATTATTCTTCCACCATGCTTTTGCCTTTTGGTGGAATGTCCGAGTTATGGGTCGCGACTGTAAATGTGGGTGAAATGCCAGCGACTCAAAGCGAGGAGGAAATGTTGGCCCTAGATGAGTTAGAGCGAAATGCTCGTATTTGAACCTTGTTTAAGTTCAGACTTGTTATAATCCGGTTCGCTTTGTTTTAAATTTTTGTATATGTTTTATGTTATAATCGAACCCCCCAATTGTATATATGTTTGCTATTAATTGACCAACTTATATTGTTAATCAAGTATATTTATCCCTTTTTATCCTTACTAACCGCTATTCCAAGGAAGTGTTATTAAAGACCGTCAGACCAAGTTAATTTTATCCTTACTTTTGTAGAATATTGAACTCCGCTAGGGTGTGATAAATATAAATTACTTTTTGCCTTGCATTATTACAAATAATTTATGAGTCATAATGATAGGACCGCTATGAACCAAAATGACTCACAATTTGTCCTTTCGTAAGATCTAATTTAAGCAGTAAATATTTTCATAACGTTTGTATTTGTAATTTTATTAGTATACAGTTGGTGCGCCCACAACGCTACAGTGCGCCCACAACGCTACGGTTTTTGGCCTTTTTGAGTTTTTTTGTTTGTTTGAGCCTATACCCAATGCATTTGGTGATCGGTGCGCCCACAACGCTACGCTTTTTGGGGAAGTGATTGCGTAGCGTTGTGGGCGCACCAACTGTATTTCATAAATTATTTATATTTTCTCGAAATAATAATCTTGCTTATCGACTAAATTTAGCTAAACACATACATGTACCGCCTGGTCCAACAATGAATCAGCCAGAGCAAATTTCCGCACGCAGTCTTATATTATTTCAGCATAAAAAAAGTGCGTGAAAAATTTGCTTTTTCTGATTAGTTGTTGGACCACACTGTATATGCACATGTTCGGTCTAATTGCAAAAAAAAAATGATAATTTTTATTTGTTTATTATTTTATGATTTTTGATAATCAATGTAATGAGAGAGACTTTTCAGACTTTTCTGGACGGAAAAAAATAGAATTCTCTGAAACTCACATATATGATGCAGTTTGATGCGTAGATTACGTTGGTGAAATAAAAAAATTGAAAGAGGGGACACGTTTTGGCGCTAGAGAGCATTTTCGAGGCTAAAAAGGCCAAAAAGGTCCNAATGATTATCCCCGCCGCTTTTGTAATGTACTTTTTATTAAAACTAGGTGTTCATTTTTTCTAGCGTTATGGAGCCTAACTTGTAATCAAACCAGGTGTCTACTCGGTGCTAGTTTGCCTTTGATCGAAGACAAAAACGCCTAGGCGCCCCTGGACGTAGATTTGTTTCATATAGGCTCAAACCGCGTACAATTGGGTCGCGTTTTGATTCACGTGTAATATTTTTTAAATGGACACAATGCGCCCTTGTCCACAAATATGTTGAAAACTTATTTAAAATGGGATTATAAGGTGCGCCCATAACGAACAATCCTGCCCATTAATATCGTGCGAAGACTATTGGGCCATGATAACGGTTCATTTTTTGTCGTGCAAGTATGGTAAATAATTTNGAAACTTCATTTTTTTGAAATTTTACTTTTTTGAAACTTCATTTTTTTGAAATTTTATTTTTTTGAAACTTCATTTTTTTGAAATTTCATTATTTTTTTTTTGAAACTTTTGTCGAAAAAATGCCCTTATCTGTGAATTTTGGAGGTAACTTTAAGTTTTATGAAATTATCCTTAAAATTACATTTGTACGAGACCATTTAAATGGAAATAATAAGTCCTCTATAAAATTAAAATAAACTTTTAATATAATGTGCACTACATAATTTTTGGACGTCGGCGGTGCTTAATAGGCGGCCTGTCAAGCCCTGAGGGTCAAAACATTGCTAATAGTGCTGCAAGCACGTCCAAAACAACTAGTCGAACTTGACCTCGTCCGACAACAACAGTTTTTTTTTTGCATTCTGCATTTTTTTTTTTTTTGTTCAATTTCATAAAAACACGCTTTTAAAGTGAAAAAGCTACGGCGATAATGAAAAACGAACTTAATATTGATCGAATAGATTACACATATAAATTATGTACAGTAAAGTGCGGTAAAAATGTGCTGGTAATTTTATTATTTTTTTTTTTCGTCATTTTTGACGAATAATCAGTTTTTTGGTAAAAACAGTTTTTGTAAAAAATGCATATTCTGAAAAATGGCCTTTTTTCAAAAAAGCATGACTGTATTAAAAACACAAAATTCATTATCTTAAAAATAATGTTTTTTTTTTGATTAATTTTTGTGAATAATTTTTGTGAATCACCTTTTTGGGAATCACTAATTTTAATCATTTGATCTTTTTTTTTTGAAAATTTACCCATTTTGAGTATTTATTATTTTATTTTAAAATTCACTCTATCCAAAAAAGGGCCAAGTTTTTTCTAAAAAATGTAATTTGTCAGATTTCAGACATTTTATTCTTGGTAATTTTCATTTTTTTTTAATTACGTTTCAATCGTTTTTTTTTGTATTTATCCGAAAAAAAAAATTTAACTTTAAAAACAGTAAAATTATTTGAAATTTGGCCAAGAATACGTAGACGCAAAATATTACGTCAAAAAAGTAATTTTGCCCCTAATTTCAGGGTAAAGAGGAATCACTTGCGGCCCATTGGCGGAGCTCGGGAGTCGTGAGCATGAAAAAGCGAAGGCAGCGGTGTTACACAAAACAATGGAAATAGGATCGGGTCTCCGTGCGCCTGAGTAAACGAACGACCATCCATTCACGATTTGCTAAGAGCAAAAATAAAGAAAAAAAAAACTACTACATTTTGTATTTTTTATAAAGAACCAAAAAATTGCCGAAAATAGCCAAAAAAAAACGAGCGCTGCCAGAGAGTGAAATAAATTGAGAGAGGCGAAAAAAGGGGGACGGTTTCCAACGGTTATATTTCATGGATGGTTCTGCTGCCAAGCACTTGAGGCAAGGTCAACAGCGTTATTAAACCCTCTCGTGCTCCCCCGATTCCGTCCGGTTTTTTTGTTTTCTCATTTTCCCTTTTTTCTTTCTTTACTAGAAGAAAAACATACACAAAAAAAATCGTACGATATGAAAAGTACAGAAGAGAAAAAATAAATCACACGAGCGCGAATTAAAAAAAAAGGAGGCGCCCGGGCCCTGGACCACTTGCGCTAGTGGAATTACACGCAAAAAAAAATAAAAAAACAGTCCACTTGAGCCGCAGCCACGACTGTTACATCATCTGCGCTACTTTTTTTTAACAAAAAATATATTTTTAATTTTTTTTTTTTTGGAGAGCAAAAAACAACAAACAACTCAATTAGAGAACTTGAAAGAGATTAGGCGGAGATGATTTGGCTTGGCTGTTTGCTGCTAGTTCAACTGATAGTATCCGAAGAGAACGTGAGTAGATAAAAACGAAAACTGAAAATTAAGAGAGAGAAAGAACGGAAAAATTTGATCCAAATCTTTAAATTTTAGACAAAGTAGGCCGGAACTAACCCTTGAATTAGACTATGGATAAAGACAAGAGGGTACAAATGAGCGGAAATTTTGGGTAAAGCTGATTTGAGTACCCGATACTGTGAAGCAATTGATTTTTTTTAAACTTATCTTTAGGGTAATTATCTAATAATACCATTTTTTAGGGATTTGTATGAAAGCAAATAACTACAAAAATTATAGAAAAACTTTTGCTTTTATCCCGATTTAGATTGCCTGATTTTTAACCCTTTAGAATGAAAATTTTCCAAAAAATACATCCCCTGCGCAGTTATCGTGAAACGTGTTGGATATGTGCGTAGGGGTTATTTATAGAAAATTATGAATTTTTTTTTTTTAGAAAAAACTGAAAGAAATTTTCGGATAATATAAAAAAATATTTTTTTTTCTAAAAATACGTTAAAAATTATCAAAATTGAAAGAAAAAATGTTCAAAATTGTTAAAAGAAATAATGCTTACAGTCCTTAACCATTTATCGGACGTTTTCGGTTCTCGAAAATAGCGTCCGATAAATGAGCATCGTCACAAAAGAGGTCTTTTTTATTAGAATGACCCCATTTTGGCCAAAAAAGCGTCCGATAAATGGTTTGGGACTGTAATATTGTACAAAAAATGTTGTAGAAGCTATGCTGTTTCCTAAACAATCCTAAATTATGATTTCTAATATTTGGCTCTGGTCCACCCTTAACGTGTAAAACGATAAAGAGTACCAATTAGGCAACATTTTTTAAACCGAGCTGATTTTGGTATCCGATAGTGTCAAGCAATTTGTCGAAGAAAGCCTACTTTTTTGCTTTTTGTTTTTGTTTTGGCTTTGTTTATATGTTTTGTAAT
>SCLG01001538.1:0-11286 GCA_004367875.1 Oikopleura albicans
CCCGAACGTACTTTTTGTAAACAAAGGGACTGACCGGTCCTTAAGAGGCAATTTATAAATTGGAATAATTATGCTGAAATTAATCATGTTCCTTCCTTATCATTTTTTCCAGTCTTTTTGGTGCCTACAGGCTGGACCGTATGAAAAGCGACCAATTGTTGACAAAGAGAAATGTCGCAGATTGCGTATTCAAGAATTTTTTGTCAACAATTGGTCGCTTTTTATAACCGTCCAGTCTGTATATATTATGTATAGTACATAAGTTATGTAACATAAACAAAATATTATATTTGAAACCCGATTAAAGCTAAAATCACACATTATGACACTGAGTACGGTAATTACTATGGTGACTATAATTACTATGATTACGTACGTATCGATGGCAAAAAACAACGGGTGAGTGAAACGCGGAACCAGTTTGTTGAATATGATACGCCAGTTCAAATCACGTGGCAGTCTGATAACGGCGTCCAAAATACCGGATTCGAATTACAATGGGAATGCCTTCACACAGGTTGGTATAATTACTATTCAAATATTTTCGCGGTTTAATATAGAGCGTCCGCCATAAAAATGTTACAGATTCGTATTCTATAATTTTCTGTAAATCTGCCATTTTTGAGCGAGCGAAATAAAATGAATGAAACTCGAAAATTTGAGGGTGCACAATTTGAAAGTCGGGACAGTACATTATTATGAAACTCGAAAGGGATATACACCCTTATTAGGTTCTTTTTTTTACAACAAAAGGCCTTGCATTTTCCCCTGAAGACATTTTTTTGAGTTTCCTTGTAAAACCTTTTCTGTATTTTAGTAAAAAAAAACTTTTTTTTTGCATTTATTCCGAAAAATTGCAATGCTCATTACTTCACCGGAATGAAAACGTCACCAAAATTGCAAAACGATTACGGATTTTATTTTATTTTCACGTGACGCATCTAAAACATATGAGAAACTGAGGCGTGTGTACTTCGGAATAACGTTGATTAAAATGAGAAATAGAGAAACAAAAAAATTTGAATACAAAAAATAAGTGATTTTTTGGGAATTTGCACTAATATTTAGTTCAATGATCCTCCATTATTTCCGAAAATAACAAACGACGAATTATTTTTTATGTTATGTTTCCGTTCAAAATTAAATTCTGAACAAAGTGATTTTTGAACTTTTGAAATCCATCAGAAAAGTTGTTCTTTTTTTTCACATCAAAGTTGAAAGTAGGCCAAAAATAGCCAAAACGGTTTATTAATTTTCGAACTAATTCCTAGGAATTTTAACGATTTTAGGTCCGCAGGAGTTAACCCTCATGCACCACTGCTACACACGGTGTGTAGTTGCGGACTTTAAAGGGCTCTTATTTCTTATCGAGTTCGAAAATCCTCGGTTTGTTTTTACCAGGTAAATTAAGAGGCTAATTGCGATTTACAAAACTACCACACGTGACTTTTGGAGAAGTCGAAGTTTTCTGAATTGAGCTCGCAAAAACACCACTTTCACCACTTTTTGCGAAAAAAAACGTAGAAATTTTAGTAAAACGCCTCCTAGCGGCTAAGTAGGGTAAGCTTGCTGGAAACATAGGAAGGACCAAAAATTGGTAGGTTCAATACCTTCAACCTGTTGGGTGTGTTGAACTTTTAAAATAAATATTTAAGAAATTATGAGTGAAAATATATGGCTCGTTTGGAATGGATTTTTAAAACAAATACATGTATAGACGAAATCTATAAATCTGTTAGTTCTACCACATTTTTCGTATTTTTAATATTTTTTCTACATTTTCACGATCAATCATGATCAAAATTCACCTGGATATTCACAAAATTCAGAAAATTACGTTTTATCAATATTTGAGTGAGCATTAACTCGCTCGAAAATTGAATTTTGACCATTTTTCATATTAGACCGCTGATTTTCTTTTGGCGCTAGTTTTTTTAATTTTTCAACCGATTTACTCGGTAGGTAGCGCAAATTAACAACGAGACATGTACTAATTTTTGGTCCTTCCTATGTTTACTCAAATTCTCAACACATCGATCAGGATAAAATTTTTTGTCGTCGATTTTTGGTGATATTTCCTTACAATTCGAAAATTTGGTCGACAAATGGTGTCCTGGGGGTTAAATTTGGAAAGTTTTTTAAAATATTATTGAATATTCTGAAAATATAAGCGGTCGGCATCACAGAACTGCCTTTGTATTTATTATACGATGATCTAGTCAGAAATGACAGCCTAAGCCGGCGGTGCTACACACGGTGTGCTTGACTGGCGAAATAACACTAGCATGTTGGTGGCGCATCGGTGTTAAGCGGATTTAGATCGTGCACCAAACGCTAACAAAAATATTTAGGCGCTGAAAAATACAAGAAATGTTATTGTTTAAGATTTATTTAAATGCGAGTACCCAGATTTAAGGTTACTGACGGGCTCTAGCAATATAAATTGAGTACAGATTAGTCAACTCGTTTTGTGTATTAAATTTGATTTTTGTGAAACAGTTTTGTTTGTAACGGAGTTTGGTATTATCCAATTTATTTATTTTATAGAAATCGATTCCGAAACGCCAAATTCGGGCTCGGATGAAAACCCAAGAGTTGTGTGCAACTGGGAGAAAGTAAAAGAAGAGCATTGGAACTGTGCAGAAGACGTACTGTCGGTCCATAGTTACAACGATACTTCTGACGAAATGTATGATTTCGGACTTGAGGATTGCCAAGAACTTTGTGACGATAATTGTAATTTTGTGGCTGAAATCGTTTTAGAATATGGAGGTCTAATGTGTTTCCTTTACAACAAGTGTATGGTTCACAAAAACATCATCATTATATATACAAAATGTATTGCATTTTTATATAATTCAAATTTTGAACTAACGATTTGGGTTTTTCAAAGAAAGTAATTTTAACTACCAGGGGGAAGTGCGTGTATATAGACACGCAACTTGTTTTTTTCGTCGATTTAAGGCATATGGAGGCCCCGTAGGGGAATACGGGTATTGCTGACCCTCTAAACTTTTCGAGTAGGTTGGAGATTTCAAACCGCTCTCTAGGGGGCCCTGGTGGCCCAAATCAACTTCTGAATAAGCAGATCGACGTAGTTTGACGAGCTCTACAATTGGGCTTTACCAGTTTTTTTTAATTATTGCGAATTATTGTGAATGTTTTAAGTGCGTGTTTATTTACACGCATTTTCCCCCAACGGGTTCCCAAAAACTCCCTTCCCCTGAGAGTTAAACATGGGCACTTTTTTCAGAAAAAAACATATTCTTCGAAAAAAAAGTTTGCTCGTAAATTATTGTTTAATTTGTGCATATTTGCACGGACTGACGCGTTGTAAAGTATAATGAACCATATTGAAGTGTACGTTCACCAGTGCATGGGATAATCGTACACCTGGCGTTCGGGCATGGACCGGAATCCACGAGAAAAAATGCGTGGAAGAAAATCCCGAGGATTCAAACAATTCAGACGAAACTGAGGAAGACGAAGACGGTAAGATAAGATAGATAAACAATGTTTCCAAAAATTTTACAGCGTATTCGAGCTAGGATACTCAAGCAGTAGTATTTTTTTGAAAAATCGTAAAAAGTTTTTTGAGAATAACTGGGAATGAGGGTTTTTGCTTTAGAATCGGTCTTTATCCGGAAAAAGGCCAAAAAGACATGATTTATGTTGAAAAAACTGGCTTGACCTTAGTATAATATAAATGATTTAATCTTATAACGGTCCAAATACCTGACTTTATAACAAACCAACCTGGTAATAAAATAAAATACACAGGGTGCGAAGTTATCATGCGAAAATTGCCACTCGTACGCTTATAATCCGAACAATCCAATCGTTATTAATAAGATTTTTATACTTTGAAAGCGGGTTCGCCTACACAAAGAAAAAAACAAGCTCATCAAAAAGTGGCTGTTGTATGGCTTGCGTGGCTGTTGGATCTGAAGGTTGAATCTGTCCGGCCAATCAGCGTGCTCGAACAGCGATAGATCATACACTTTTGTGATGACTTTTTTTCATTGTGGAGCCCACTTTTAAAGTATAAAAATTTTATGTGTTTCTTAGTAAAAATTATTTAGTACAGGTTGCTCAACTCGTTTTGTGTCTTAAATTTGATTTTTGTGAAACAATTTTTTTGTTGGTATTATCTAATTTATTTAGAAATCGATTCCGAAACGCCTAATTCGGGCTCGGATGAAGAGCCAAAATTTGAGTGCAACTGGGAGAAAGTAAAAGATGAGCATTGGAACTGTGAAGAAGACGTATTGTCCGCCCATAATTACAACGATACTTCTAATGAAATTTCTGATTTCGGACTTGAGGATTGCCAAGAACTTTGTGACGATAATTGCCATTTTGTGGCTGAACTTGTTTTGGAATATGGAGGTCTAATGTGTGTCCTTCACGACAAGTGTATGGTTCACAAAAACAAATCAATATAAATTGTATTTTATATACATAGGGTAACACATAAACCGGCAGTTTTTTTCTCGAAAATTTTCCAACAAAAACGCCCACGCATGTACCCAAATTTGCCCAAATAACGGTTTTTAGGAGTTTATATCAATGAACATTTTGCGAAACATTATTACACCACCTAAAACGTTATGTTAACACCATCAAACGTCAAAAAGTGTTAACATAATGTTATTTTGTTAACATAACGTGTTAGGTGGTGTATGTAAGGCAGGATTGTTTTACAATGTAGAAAGTGCAAAAAAGTTTGAAATCCTTGTTTTCCGTTAGTTCTCAGGTCGCAATTGTTCCGCGATTCCGCCTACGCATATCTCCATTAACCGGTCTATTTTCCATTAACCGGCAGATTTTGGTGCCGAGTAATGGGTTACCCTGTGTAATTATTATTTTGAAATTGTTGTTTAATTTGTGCATATTTGCACAGACCTATGCCTTGTAAAGTATACCGAACCATATTGAAGTGTACGTTCACTCGTGCATGGGATAATCATAGACCTGGCGTTAGGGCATGGACCGGAATCCACGAGAAAAAATGCGTTGAAGTCACAACAACAACTACAACAACAACGACGACAACCACAACAACTACTACAACCCTGGGTAATATTTAATAATATATTTGATGAATTTCAATACACCAGTTGCGCCGTTATGTTTCAACTTTTTCCGTTCGTCCCGTTATGTTACAATTTTTTAGCAAAACATTTTCTGGCGTTTTTGCCTGCGCACTATGCCGTTATGTTACAATTTGTACAAAAACGCGTATTTCGCAATATTTTCCTCGTTCGTCCCGTTATATTACAATTTGTACAAAAAACACGTATTGCGCAATATTTTTCCCGTTCGTCCCGTTATGTTACAATTTTTAATTTTTTTGGCTTTTCCAGCGAAATTGACAACGCACTGCGCCGTTATGTTACAATTTTCCGTTATATTACATTTTTTTTGATTTGGTTTTGTAACATAACGGCGCGGCGCACCTGGTGTATTTAGTTTTACGAATTTTTCATTAATTTTTGCAATTATTTTTATCTATTATTTTATTCAGATCTTCCTGATGTGCCTTCGGATGTTACTGTATCTGATACGTTCTGCTGGAATGAGTGTTATCGAGAAGATCCGAATTTTTATAAAAATCCCTCGAAAAATTCATGCTCTTTTTGCGATACAAACGGTGGTAAAGGACAGTGTTAAAAAAATGTTCAGTTAGTTTGAATGTTTAAAGTGTTTAGAAATTGAAATGGTACCATAAACTCTTTGGATTAACGAGTAGACACGTAAAATTGCTTCATGAAACATTACTTGTTTATTTCCGGTCTATACGAGTTGGACCTACACCCCTGTGCCGTTATTGGGTCAAAATGACATTATTGATGTTTTTTATGGCTCGATAACAGTTCAATTAACTTAACTATTAACTTCCACAGTTATCTGTTCTCAAGTAATCAGTCCCAGTCGTTCTGTTATAGGGCTATTTTTATCTCGAAAATTTCCCAGCTAATCTGTCTACTCAAATTGCTTAACCCCCAAGCACAACCCCCGAACGTCGCACGGTTAACCGTTTGTGAATTTGTGTTTTTGTGGTCAAATCGACCAAAAAGTGTCCAAGGGTGGTCAAGGTGTTTTCGAGCATATGCTCATTCGATCCTAGACCATTGATTTGTTTATAGTGAGATTTTACGTACGATAACTAAATAATCGTGCTTGTGCGTTAAGAGTGGGAAATACCCTATATTATATAGGCTATATAGAAACCCATAGAAACGAAAATTAAGATAATGTTATTGCTAGGGTGTTTCCTACTCATAATTTTTCCAAAGTCACAGCAGCTAAAGTTGATTTGAAACACTCGTATAGGATACTGTTGTCGCAATCAGTATATAGGGGAATACAACGGTGAAAATATTGAAAAACCGTTCCCAAATTGCCGTCAAACGTACAGTACAGATACCAGTGGCAATACGGCACAGCACGGCGCCATTCTTGACGATTATGAGACCATTGTTGGCGGCGTCAACTTTAAGGTCACCGGAACGCGCGATTGGCAAGAATTGAAAAAAGGTGATCAGCCAATAAGAATAACGATCTCACCAAATGATGTGGCGCAAGCCAATACAATTAGTACTCAAGATTTTACTATTTTCTTTGTGTATGAGGAACAGAAGTTTAAAGCTAATAACAAATGATATACACCACCTATCTACGTAAGTTAACAAAACTTCTGAAAAAAGGTGTTAACTTACGTGCATTTTGTTAACTAACGTGGGTAGGGCGTAGGCGGAAAAGTTGTCGAGAGAAACTGTTAACTTACGTGAACTTTGTTAACTTACGTGGTGTTAACTTACGTGGTGTTAACTTACGTGGGTAGGTGGTGTAAATCAAGCACTTGAAAACAGAACGTCGATAGAACAAAATAACGCAAGAACACCCTTTTCCATCATGAGACAAAACAGAGCGGTCATTTAGAACGTTTTTCCTTTTATTGAAAAAAAACGTTCAAAAATGCGTTCTTGGCATTTTTCTATTACAAGAACGCTCCAGAACGTCTTCGAACGGTCAAGAACGTCGGAACCAAAAAAACATAAAATTGTTAATTTATCCCAATTGGTCCCCAAAAACGTTCTGTTCGGTTTTGTTCTGAAATTTAGAACAGAACTTTGGTAGGTGTAGTCGGAAGCTAAGTCCACGTGCTGTCCCAAATCACACAAAAGTATATAAGTAGAAGATGTTTTAAATCTTTATTTTCAAGATATTTCGTCAAATTCTGACATTTTCAATGGTATTTTTTTACGACTAAATATACAGTTTTTTTCAGATACATTGTAAACATGGAATTCTAGAATGTTGTGAAATGGTACAATTTATACCATATGGCAGAAACAAATTTATTGTTAAAACGGGCACCTATTTGCCCAATAAAAGTGCCCGTTTTAACGTCATATTATGGAAATTTTCTTGTGTTTTACTTGATCGTTCAACACAGGAGAATTCAGAGTGATGGCGATGCCTTCGACACGAGTTCTTTTATGATAGTTCGTAAAATTTTTACAGATTGGTTTAAGTAAATTAGACGTGAACTCGCGGCGATTTGAATTACTGCAAGGTTTAAATTCGGCATTAAGTTTTTCCTTATATAAAGGACAAATTTGTATGTGCTCAAAAATGTTTGTTCCTTCTGTATGCACTTTTATTGGGCAAATAGGTGCTCGTTTTAACAATAAATTTGTTTCTGCCATATGGTATAAATTTTACCATTTCACAACATTCTAGAATTCCATGTTTACAATGTATCTGAAAAAAACTGTATATTTAGTCGTAAACAAATACCATTGAAAATGTCAGAATATGACGAAATATCTGGAAAATAAAGATTTAAAACATCTTCTACTTATGATTAACAAGTCTCGATCATGGAAAATAAAAGTATATAATTACGGACTGCGACACCGCGTGGATTGAGGTTGAAGACAGATCACATGATAAGATATTACTTTAATCTCACAATAGCCGAATGATACTTTGGACATAAAGCTCTTTGTTCAAAATATGGAGGTAGATATTGGTTCCATAAAACGAGATTCAAAAACTAACAAGTTCGATGAAATTGATTCTGGTTTCACACTTAACATTGACGGGTCAAAAATTTCACTCACTACCGCTACAGGTGACCAGTTTGCTTTGTATAACAAGCCAGGGATATAAAAGTTTAAATGACTTATTAATAATGTATTTTGTTTTTTGAAATTGAGATATATAGTGTCTTTTTGGTCGTTACAAAAATTGTGCCCAAGCCATGATAAAGCGAAAGAAAGTCGCGAATGTGTTAAAAGGTCATGTTCTACCGGTTAAGTTTCATGATAATCAGCCGAGAGTTTCTAGTATACCGTGTGGGCATATTTTAAGACGATATAAAGACCAATTTTTCCTCTTACTTGGAACTGGGGTGCCCTCCTTTCTCCCCTCTTTATAAATGCCGCATTAAACCGGCAAAATTAGCTTTAATTATTAAAGTTTAATATCATCTTGAAATATGCGTCACGGTATACTAGAAACGCTCGGCCGATTTTCATGTAACTCAACCGGTAGACCAGTGATTTTTTACTTGGAATTAGTGGTCGGGAACTATTGTCTCAGGCAATCGTATGACTTTATTTTTTAAAACTCCACGATCCGTTGTCTCAGTTAACCAGTGAACCATTTTTCATAACTATACTCGGCTGGGAGCAGAAGAGTTACGTGATATTCTAGAATATGTATATTCCTTGAAAAGGCATTCATCCAAGATCGAATAACACCGTTCGTGAGATATTTATTTATCTCGTCTCTTGGGACAAAGGCTGAATGGGAGGTTAAACCAGTGACGAATCCGCATGGAAAATGTTTTGATGAAGAATACAGTTTCTGCCGACAGGACATTATTGATTCTTTGCATCCTGTTAGGGATGGCCATGTTTGCGTTTCAATTGACACCGACCAATCTGAGGCGTCAACAAGTACCGGTAGGAAAATTAATATCAAAATTTTGTCGATTTTAAGGGTGGTCTGCTCGATTTGTTTACAAACATGCATGAAAAAGAAAACGTTATTGTGGACATGGCATACATTCCATCAATTTGAAAATGCCATGTACACATTTTTACAACTTTCGGGAATCATTTCCCATCTTTTCACGCACCATAACTATTGACAGTGACCTTGAACNAAACCGTCAAAAATTTCGAGAATAAGTTGGTCAAGTTATTTTTTCTAGTCTTATTTACGATAAATACCCCTAAACAAATAACAAAACCCAAAAAATATAATACCTAGAGGCATTTTAAAGATTTCCGTTTCCGTTTGTAAACAACGCCTATGTCCCCTCCTTAAGATTACGTAATGTATTTCGAATGAAGGTGCCTTTCGGCATCGGTGTTTGGCGGGAACTGATTATAATTTTTATGGTTTCTTGTGTGCTCTCTAGCGCAAGAACTGGTTTAGTATTGAGAACTTTTGTTTAAAACTTATTATGAGGTCAAGAAGTGATACTATTACAAATTTAAATTTGTATTATCATAAAAGGTGTCTCGTCAGACTCGCTGATGTCTATTTTTCTATTTCTTAATAATAATCGGACATGTTCTTCATACGGTATCATAACCCTTGTTCTGGATCCAATTGAGAATTTAAATTAACCTGTTGGAATTAGGTCATAGCAAATAACCTACGGGCAGTGATTAAAGGTTGCGATTAATTTTAGATGAATTCGAGTGGCTATTAAAATCGCCGATCATGTAATGATGTTAAAGTTTACAGACGTGGACTAGATTCACAGTACGGTTCTGCCTGCTCAACAAAATGCTGCTTATTGGAACAGGTTTGCTGAGTTATAATTTTTTTTTTTGACCGGTCATCACATGTTGTGCAATATCAGCTTTATTATATTTTCATCTGTTGTGGAAAAGACTAATTTGGCGCAACGTAATTTGAGCACTAACTCCTAAGGTTCCTAAGTCGCGTATAATCCGTAGGTGGACTAAGGTGCAAAGTTTCAGAAAACGCCCTTCCGGCCATGTCAATCTGAAATCAGTTCTGTTTTCCGTTTTATATTTTTTCTCATGACATTTCACTAGATCCGTAATTCAGCGATTTTCGATTAAACCAGGTTTACTAGCATTTTTCGTCGATTTAGGGCGTTTTGCGCAAATTTGCACATTTGTACCCCTTGGAGTTAAATTAATAACACCACTGGACCAATTTATGGTTCATAATTCGTCAGCGCCGTAAAAACATCGCAACAGTTGGTTATCATCATAACAGACAAATGGTTAATAAACCGGTTTAGTTTACGGATGATAGGGTCTATTTGTTCACAAAAACTTGCTGAAAGAAAAGGTTTTTGTGGACATGGCACACATTATATTAGTTTGAAAATGCCATCTTCATTTTTTTCCATCCTTTGGGAAATTTTATTTTAAATAACAAAACTGTCTGTAGCATCGATGATTGGTGCCTCTGTTGGCGTGTGCCTAACATGCTGGATAATTATTGGAAACGCCGTGACAATATATGGTAGAGTTCTCATTTCAAAACCTAATTTCTATCAGAACGGAATTAGTTGTTTGTGTATAATTTCTTTATAAATGTCGGTGTTTAATTTGCTTTCAATTGAAAGTTCATATAGGCCGTTTATCTATTAGCACAATGCTAATTTATCTATAAGCATAATGCTACTTTAATTTAAAGTTTGACAATAGCATAAATTATTAAACCCAATCTGGAGGTAATTTAATGGGAACTAAAAGTAGTCTTATTCGATTCAAGCCGCCACGGAGTTGTACGGGATCTGAACGTCGACGACGCATAACCTTTCATTACCTTTTAAGGTATTTCTTGAAATAATATTTGAAATATATTAGACATTTGGGATTGCGTAAAAATCGGACGTAATTTAGCAATGCGATTGCCGATCTCCTAATTGGTTTGGTGATAACACCTTTGGCGCTATACCAGGAAACGATTGGCTGGCCCCCGCTAGGGTTCGAAATTTGCTCATGCACGAATGATAAATACACTATGGGAGTATTTAACTTGACATCATTAACGCGACAGACTATGCATCATATGCTATGGACCATAGACTATGATTTGCTTGATGATAAGGTTTGGACCAAAGCCTTTGGTTCAATTTTTCCTAAAAACGGATGGTTGAATACAAAATAATTTACCAAATTCACATTTATTCGTCAAATTTAGGTTCAAAAAGTCTGAATCAGTCTGAATTTCAGACAGCATTTCTGTAGAATTTGTGATTTCGAATCCTAGCTCCGC